>VZSV01000103.1:507291-520824 GCA_013398735.1 Nothocercus julius
TTTTTTTTTTTTGTTTTTAACATATAGGGAGAAAAGGCAGCACCTCTGTTGCCACTCTGCTATTATTACCAGTAAATAGTGACTTTTTAAAGGCTGCTGCTGCACTGGGCACACTTCCACCCTTGTGGCTGGAATCATACATTTCTCTCCTGCTAGAAGGTCCCCTTGGCACAATTAACTACCCTGAATCTGAGCTACAGAAGAGTGAATTGGCAGCATACGACACCCTTTTCCTAATGCTGACCAGGTAGTAAATTCATGCAAAACACACACTGACCAAAGAGATTAGAAACTGAGTCATTGAACCAGGAAAAGTGCTGAGGAGCTGCACAGGCAGATCACAGCCAAAAAAACTCAACCCAAAATGAGATAAAAAAAATCCAAAACTGAACAAAAAGTTAAAAAGCCTAAAGGCAGCTAAAAGAGGGCACACCAGCTTTTTGAATATTTCAAAATTTGTCTGCCAATATATTAACCCATAATGAGATCACTCACATGTCTATATAAACTCTGCAGTACATAAGCATTTCCTTCCTAAAGGCATGTATCATACAAGGATCCCATCCTGCTGATTATAGCATAAACACATGTTCAATACCACGCTTTGCCCCCAAAGCTCATTTAAAGCACTACACAGAGTAGAATTAAGCAGAAGACTGGGCTCATTTTGTGTTGGTTGCCTGAATTTGGTCAGGATCCTTCATTTCCACAGCCTTGGTGCAACATGTGTTACTCACAGCACAGATACTGGGGCAGAACACATCCAAACTCACTGTGTTGGCATTTTGAAAATTTTGAGAATGATCAGATAGAATGGGATAGAATCAGTGAAAATTTTAGGGATTTTGTAAATTTCTGATGAAAAACCTTAGATAATCTTTCCCTTTTTCATATATCCCCATGGGGGAGGTTTGAAAAACTGGAATACCCCCAAATCACCCTGCCCTGGGAATTTTTATCACAGGAGAAGATGGAAGTGCTAGAAGAGTAGTCCTCAAAGAAACAGGGAGAGCTGAAACGCCTCAGGATATTGTTCCCAGCACCATTTTGCCGACTGAACACCTTTGGAGGTGTGTGACAGGATTTCAAGACAAGGAAAGGGAAAGACAGGAGTCATAGAACTTGAATTCTTTGGGTCTACCCTGTTTGCAGCAAAGAAGGGCCAAAGAGACTCCATTTCTTAAAATGCTATTGAGGAACTCAGTTTTCCAGGGCCGGGGGGGGGGGGGGATAAGACAACTTTCAGCCCATTTTTGGCATACATTTCTTTCTGCCATGGACTCTTCCTAGAGTCCAGATCCTCCTGCAGCTAAAATACCTAATTATAGTAAGAGGTACTCGCAATACAGGTTATTTTGATGGACGTAATACCCCAAACTAAGCTTTTTAGCCATCTGTTCATCCCTAAAACTCGAAAGCAAAGAGAACATATTTCACTACTACGTCAGTGAAAAGTAAGATAAATGCTATTTAAATGCGTGTACAGCATATGTTCTTTCGTCTATGCCACATTCATCTTTAATACTTTACTCATTTTGCTGGAGATACAGACTGGTGGAAGAGAGTAAAGAACACCCTCCTCTGCAGATAACCCTCTCCCCAAAGCCTAGTTTTCTGAGCACAGGTAGTTTCAGGGGAGACTGGAAGGATATTGAAACTGCAAATAAGACTCGACTATAGAAATTCCACTAATCTATTTCCCTCCACGGTTCTCCCTCCCAGTAGTTCTCAATAAGAAATGGCTTCAGTGACACAGACTAGGTGGAACTGGACAGTTTGGGTAAGAAGAAGACCTCTTTAATGACAGTTTTATCTTAAGATGAAAGGTGTTACCCACCCAAAAGGGTAACAGGAAATTTGTATTACCAGCAAACTCCCCAGCGTCCACCAGTTTGCGGTTAGAAAACAGAAGTGAGCCTCACAGATGTCACTGCAGAACTACTGTGCTTTTCTGATGTCCTACCACAGCATGAGCCCAGGACACCAGTTATGAAAGACGACTACACAGCACAAACCAATTCCTTATACACAAGTTGGCAACTCTTGCCTAGACAAAGCAGTTGGCATTAGGAACCCAAAATGCATCTGAGACTGGGTTTTATATCTGCCAGGTGCACCCTTCCTTCTTGTGACACCTGTCAGACACAGCGTGCTCGTTCTGCTTCCGATGGAGTCTGTTACATGAGAGGTGGGTGCTCAGAGATGGTTGCTCTTCCCCAGTTTCCAGGTCTTTGCAGACCTCTAGTTGCAAGAGGCACGTATGACTACACGTGTGCTTCCCTTCCAACGGGTACCGATTCACCAGGGGCTCTGGAGGAGCTAAAAGTGTTGCATTAGCTGGGGACACAGAGGAAAGTCCTGCAAAACACACTTAACTGGTTTGTCTGAGAAACTGATCTCTTTAAGCTGTATCACTATAGGTTTCTTGAAGCACTAGCATCCCAAATCACTTGTCAGTTTTGAGCATGTATGTTGATAGGATGAAGGAATTTTTTTTTTATTGGCACTGTCAGGAAGCAAAAGTTTTTCTTTGAGTCCTGATCATTATATCCCCAAATCTCCAGGCTCATAATCTGTATGTAATAGCTCTGCTAGGAGTTCTAAAAACAAGCTGCTCCCTGGCTACACACGTGCAGAGATCTGTGCATGCTGTTTGGAAATACTTCAGCAGTCTCTGGTTTGAGGAATACTCTGCTTTTAGTTTTTGGCATTATCCCTCTTCTCAGGCTGCTCCTCTCATCTCAACCACATTCAGAGGCTGGTTACTCCTGAGCCAGCCTCATCACTTCTACCTTAAGAAAGGACCTCAGGAAAGAACCTGAAAAGATGCTCCTACTCATCTCAGCAAGACATCCAGCTGGACTACAGGATTCATTGAGTCAGGTCTTTCTTCAGTTGCTGGCTTGCATTAACATTAGAAACTTAAAAATAAATGGAAACAATCAGAATTCATCTGTTGTATCTGAAAGAATTGCAGAAAGTGAATACAGGGTAAATAGGGACTCACGAGAAACTGTGGTTTTTTTTTGTTTTAAGAGGTTTTTCTTAGAAGAAATGTAATGTTATTATGTATTTCTAGCTTCACTTCCCATCTGTTCACCTCCCAAAGTGACATTTAAGAGAGCTGAGTTTTACTGTGCTAGAGGCATCCGCAGCACTGGATTGAGTGGATCAGATTCCAGCCTGACTCTAAAGCTACTCGAACCTTGCCTAAAGCTCAGCTCTTATTTGTTTTGCTATAACAGAGGTGTCTTGATCTCCAGAAATGCTGGCATCTGCCCTTTTCTTGTTTGCATCTCTTTCTCACTTCATTTTTGTGATTTTTTTCCTCTTTTCTATGGCTTGGGAGAAATGTTAAAGTCTAATTAACCCCTCTGTGTACTTGAAAGGTATTGTGAGGTGGAGGGTTCCTCTTGGAAACCAAAGGAAAGAAGCCTGATTCCGTGAACAGGTACTTGGTTGGGAAACCTGGAGATTCAGTGGCAGTGCTACCTTTACCTTATCAGTTTCTCTTCTGTAAAGTGGGAGAGGAATTCTGTGCCTTCTTTGAAATGCTTTTGTTACTAGAGATCATTGCAGAAACCCAACTTCTGAGTTTTGCTGCATGTGTACATCTGAGTCCTACAACTGCCTCCACAAAGGTTTGGTTTATGGACTAATGATACAATTAGGAAGAGTGGAAAAAGAAAGGAGGTGGCCACCCACGCTGCTTCTGTCTCCTTTCTTCTGTCTCTGACAGTGGCAGGGCTCTGCAACATTTTATAGGTCTGTAATTTCCAGGAAGTTTACATACCATGAAAGTAGAAGTGATAAAATATGCAGTTTAATTGCAAAAAAAAAGTACTAATCTCACTAATGTGATAGAGTAAAACTGTAAATGTGTGAGGCTCCAAGGTGGTTACACAGATTTAAAATAAATCTTCTTTTCAAGTGTCTCTAACCAAACTCATATTTTATGCTATTCTAGACCTTACAATTGACTTCTATTTGTTTTATTTTTATGAATTATATTCTAAATATAATATTGTCACAAGAGATTCTCTTATTCTATGGATCCCTTTCATCAGGCAGGATTTCTATTAGCTTCTCTCAATTTTTGTCACACTAGGCTGCTTTGGTGGCTGCGAGCACTATCATGTCACACTGGGTTGTGTTAATAGCTCAAGCTAGAATTTACCCTTTGTGCAGAAGGCCAGTAAAAGGACTCAATATACTGAAAATCTGCAGAAATACCCTGTACTGAGAACATAGTACTAGTTGGGAGACTTCTGGCTTGCTCCTGTAAGATGCTGGTGACCCAGGTCACCTCCTTTCCCCCAGACACTTCTCTTTCATGAAAGCACTTTGGGACAGGACATAATTCTCATCATCTGTTTGTGCAGATCCTGACACAAGTGGTCCTTAGACCATGTTTTAATACCTACTGATAAGGAATTTATGAACAAATAATAGATAAAAATATGGCCATAAAAGTTAATTCCATTCCCAGAAAATATTTGGCAGACTAGCTCAGTATTGGGCACTCAGCACCTGGGTTTTATTTATTTATTTTTAAAAAGAATATTGGTTAAACAGTTACTGTTCCTTTTTACTCCAGGGTAATTCTGCTGTGGACCTCCTTAGACAAGTGCTGGCTGATTCTTCTGATCACAGCAACCTTTTAGCAAGTCCAATGTAAATATTTAACAGAGTTTTGGGTGGAGAGAAGACTTACCTGTCAATTCGCAATACCATCTCATAATAAGTTGCTGATTAAGCTAGCTAAGGCCCTTTGATCAGCCACTGGCTCAGGAAACAAGCCCATGGAGCAGGCAAGGGTGCCCCCTTGACACCTGCTCAGGTCAGGGTTTTGTGCAAGCAGCACAGCACAAACCACCTCCTGGGGAAAACCTGGGTTCCTGTAGATGACAGGAAAGGGAGAGAGCTGGAAAAAAGTGACAAGAGAAATCTGCAGCAGCTAGAAGGCCACACTGTGGCCCCAAGATCATCATTAGCATGACTGACACTGGAGGACACCACTTCCTATGTGGTTCCATGGGCAAGGACCATTTCTTCTCAGAAGAAAATGTCTTTCTTTTGTTGATTTTGTCCTGAATGCCTCCAGTCCTACAATCCCCCAAATTTTGGCAAAACTTTCAGACCCCACCAGCCCCCTGGACGTGATGCACTTTGTGTCCACAACTAGAACATGCTGTACTGCTATGAGAATTGACTTAGGGGCCTGAAAGTCATCCACATGTCTCAGATCCACTGTGTGCTCATTCTATTTTAATGCTTGCAAAGAGGAGGGGGGGAAATCTAAACATCATTTTGCAAATGTTAAGCTATTAAACTAGCAAATGATTTGAGACAAGAGTAAGTATACAGGGTCAGCTTCTCTTTCAAACTCTTCTAGGGTACATTGTGTAGCATGCCTCATGCAAATACCATGGCCTTGAGGTTTTTCCTTGTGGCTTTGTTCATTCTCTCATTTCTGCAAGGAGGCAGGAAGAATAAATAGATGTTTTTATCACCACTTTTTTGCTTTCAGAAAGTTCACATATTGCATTTTTGACATTATGTAAATTAAAAATCACCATGGCATTACCTGAAATAAACTATTATATCACTCCTTTCACGCTGCTCTAGTTAAGATACTGTCAGCACTTCCATTACTAGCCCTTATTTCAAGGGGTTTCAAACTTGGTGATGGAGAAGTAGGGAAAAATATTTTTGATGGAAACTTATTATAAGTTTCCAGTCTGGAGAAGAATTTTATTTTCTTCAGATTTAGGAAAAAAGTTTCTAAAACCAAGAGACTTATCTGTTCTTATTCAAATGCAATGAGATGATTCACCTTCAAGAAGTTTGGACATTTAGCCTTACCCAAGACATTCTGAGTACTGAAGACTCAGCTGGAAAATTTCAAAGAAGTTTGCAGGAACTTTTAGATCTAGAAATGGGGCATACAGTGTGGAAAAGCGATCCATTTATAGTAATACATTTTCTACAGAATTGGCCCCTTAGTTCAAATGAAGCCACCTGAAGCTCTGATTAGCAGTATAGAACAACATTTGTGTTAAGATTTGAGTTGCCCCTGTATCATTACTCTGACTGCTTTTAATCCTGTGGATGCTCACTAGGCAACTATGGGTCCATCAGCAGTTGCCACGTCTCTGTTGCCCCAACTCCAGGAGCTGGGACAAGCTCATCACCCTCACTACCTCATTCTGACTGAGCACAGGTTTGCACTGTACCTCTTCCAGATAGCAGGACCCCGAGGTTTCCATTACTCTGGCATGCTTGCATATGTATGTATATTTACACTAATAGAGGGAAAGTGATTTTCCATTTTCAGAAACAGTTCTGCAAAGAGGAATGTGAGTTTGTTCTGTGTCAAGTAGGACAAGGAGTAATGGACTGAAATTACAGCCAGGGAGATTCAGCCTGAGCATTCAGACAGCCTTCCTAATGGCAGCAGTAGTTAAGCAAGAGAAGGCAGCCCAAGGGGGCCTGGAGAATCCCCACTCAGGGAAGCTTTGAGCACAGCTTAGACAAATGCCCAACAGAAGCAACCACTTGGATACTCCTGGGGCAGGGAATTATACCCTGATTTCCTGTGGAACCCCATTTCCTACAGTACTTTGGAAAGCCTTTAAGAAAGGCAGCATGCCCATTTTGACAACTTTGCAGAACAACAGCTTTCTTCCGTGCAGTTGCCCAGGCTGGGATGCTCACTCAGGCTGGCTCCTCCAGATCCACATGCAAAAGCCATTAGCGGCTCAAGCCCACAGCCACTTCCCACACTGATCTCCAAACCCTCCCTGGGCAAGCAGTACATGGGGACAGGCTGTAGAGGGTCACTCTCAACAGCTCCTCCCTGGGGGTACAACAGGCTTCACAGTGAGCCAGCACTATGAGTCCTAGCAAACTTTTTTTATTATTAATAAAGCCTTTAGCAGGTGAAACAGAGTCCCTTGCCTCTAGCTGCGGCGAGGATTTCTGCCGACTCACTGCTAATGCATCTGTATTCCCCGTCGGTGAGGGGATGAGAGCCCAATTTGTGAGCCGCAGGAAATTTCACAGGCAAAATGAAAACAGCCAATTTTGGGCTTTGTTTAGAAATATTTGCTGTGCTTCCTGCTGCTGCAAGGAACAAGGAGTGGGGGAAAAACCCAAACAAGAATTCAGTGAGCTGCTTCTGAGATGTTCATTTTTCTGTGGTATGTACAGTGAAGAAAAAAATAAAATAAAAATACAACCCAAAAACTTCAAGGTACAAACTGGTATGAACCACAAAGGGGAAATGCCCCTGTGAATTACAACTGGGAGGGGAGCCAAAAGGTACAAAGGAAAAGCCAATGCTTTCCCTGGCTGATACTTTGCTCTGCAAACTGTTCTTCCCCATTCAGATCCTTCCTGCCTGGCCTGTCTCATCCTAAACCCTAATCCAGGCACTGTGGAAAGGAATCCTGCCTTTCCTCACTTAACTTCTCCCTCGAGAAACTGAGCTGACTTCTCTTGATTTTCAGCTCCGAAGGACCAGAGAGCATCCAGTGTGTCTGGCCAGACAGTGTTCATCAGCATGCTTTGAGATGGAAGAGGCTATTTGAAGCTTAAAGTTAAATGGAATGGGTGGGATACAGCTCATTTGATGTGGAAGAGCCGGATAGCGAAGGAGGCATCTTGCGCCACGTGGCTGGAGTATGCATGTCATATCTGGCATTGCTTGTAGAGAGCACATGTGAAGAGCCATACCTTACAAACTGATTTCAGGTGGGATAATTGTTTAGGTCTGTGCATCTCAAGGCCTTTGATGCTATGCATAACCCTTAAAACCCAATGAGTAAAGCCAATATTTTCTTCTCCCAGCATCAAACACCTGCCTTCACACACAGCCCCTTACAAGAGCAGAACCCACCATTCAGAACCACAGCTACAATCAGGTTCCTACTCCTTTGAGCATTTTACATAGATTTGTTGTTCAGATTATGACTGTATTTTTCATCATCTTTCCTCCTTTTTCTATCACCTTCAGCTATAATGCTGGCAAGCCCAGGGAGACACAAAAGGGACACTTTTAAAAAAACATGTAGTATGTATATAAGCACATATATATTTTTCTTTTTTGGATGTTTCCCTTAATCATATCTTGAATTAATGCAGGGCTTGTTCATTCGGAGCTCTCATTACCCTCTTAATTAACTGTGCACAGATGGAAAAAGTCGGAATTGCTTCACTTGAGTTGTTCTGCTAGTTTTAAAATGAGATGGCAGATGGAGGACAAGGCAGAAAGGGCTCAGCTCAGAGGTAGGAGACAAGTTTTCAAGCTGTCACAGAAACGTCAACAAACGCTCCATCTGTTTATGAGGAGTACCAGGCAGAGGCAGCTTTAAGTGCCATCCATAGACACGAGTTCAAAGAATTCCAAACAATTAGCAGAAAAATGGAAGTTGCATTTTCAGTTTGAGATTTACCAGGACATTGCCGACTGGTATTGCTGACACTGGATTCAATAGGAAGCCAGCACACAGCTCATGGCAATATTCGCAGCATGGCCGCAGCCAGGATGAGCTCAGGATCCTCAGGGAGGGTGTTAGTTTGCTAAGACAGACATCTCTATACCTCTGGATATGAGCCTCAAAAAAAACAAGAGATGCTCCCAGAGGCCCTGAAGTAAGCGAATCTCCTGAGACTGCTGTATTATCCTCAAGGAAACTGCTAGGAGCCCAGTCCTCAGGAACATGAGCTCACAGAAAGAAAAGTCCTTGGCCAAGGATCCTCAGATTAAGGCCCATGCCTGGCTGTACCTGTGCACATCCTCTGGGATCAGGCTTACAGAAGTTTTCTATATATAATGCACAGGATCCAAAGAAAAGTTTGGAAAGTATGAGCAACCAAGTACAGCTGAAACCATGTATACAAGGCAATGCAAACAAGAAAAAACTTCAGGCTTTTGCTTCCACAAAAATTGCCTTGCCTAAACTGCTCCAATGGGTTGTGAAATTGTAGGCCTGTCAAAAGTAACACATACATACTTATCTTGAAGCTATTGCATTACCTTGAATGCTATAGCATTACCATGCCATGGGTATAGGTAATATAGGGTATTGTAATATGGTGTTGAATATTTAAATAACTTCAGACACAAAAGAACACTTATTTCCTAATACAGAAGCCAACCCCTGTAAGCAGTGTACATCTGCACCTAGGCCTCACTGGTTTATATATGGTTAGCAGAAAGTTATTTGAAGCTGAATAGTAACCTATGTGGTTTCCATATAATTTTAAGAAAGCAACAAGTAACATACACCCCCAAAAAGCAGTTCTGCACAGCTTTTTAGCAGACACCTGCTAATTCTTTTTCCTCAATAAGTTATGGACAACACTGTTCAGTGATAAGACATCCAAACTACAGAATTGTTTATGCAACTTCGGATAAGTCTGGATCTAGTTCAGGTACAATACTTTTTGTGCCGCTCTTCCTCCCACTTTTTTTTTTTAAAATATAATGAATTATTTCTAACAACATAAAAAGGGCATGTGGCAACACTTAAAAAGATTATTCCTGGTAAAAACTTCAATGGCAGGTTTTCCATTTCCTCTTCATATAGGGGAAACCCCAGTTCCCCCTCCACAGCTCATCTTTATCTTACCAGAGATCCACATTTTGAAATTAATTTTGCTTAGAACCAGCTAGATCTTTAGAGATTTTAAACCCAACTGCAAGGGGTATACATATCCATGAAATACATTTGTGAGTGCATTGAGCATTATTTACTGGTTGAAAGAGAAGACTACAGTCAGGCTACCCAGTCCTGGTCATAACTATGTCAATTTGCTCCGTAACTTTGGACAATTATGTATTGCCTCTGTCTGGGCATCTACACCAGTGCTTTGTTTCAGCTAAAAACATATATTTTGACTTTCAAGTTTCCCTAATCACTGCACTTCATGTTACACTGTGGAGCAGGCTTGGCACCCTTGAATTGGGTTACTTTTGCATGAAGCATGCTCCTAATGGGCTTTGAACACCAAGGAACACTCAGCTGTGCGACTGCACTAGGGAAAAGTTGAAGCAACTCCTAAAATGCTTATAGCCTGGACACCAGGACCTGAGCACCAACTGCCTTGTTCTGCACATCCGTTCCTACAGGACTGCACTGCTTGCTGGTACAGACACTAATCTACTTAGCTTTATTTGGCCCTTCCCTGTGCAACTGGCAGGACATTGTTCCTAAGCATGCTTGAGTTAAAAGGGGCTATCTACAGTGAAAAATTAAACAGGAATCAGTGAGATGCATCTCTCATTTGGTATGGAGAATCTGGACAGCCACAGACATCTTGTGTCACATGGCTGGAGTATATATGTCTCATCTGGTGTTGCTTATAAATGGAGAGGGCAGAATTAAACCTATTCCTCTAAGCTACTCAAGGGCTTTCAGCAGGGTGTGAAGATACACATGCCCAAGGGGAAACCTGCATCTCAGCTTTGCCTTCAGTACTATTTTTATTCAGTATGTCTGAGCCCCTAAATACTATCAAGCCCACCAAGTGATGCTCAGGCTGTAGAGCTAAGGGCTACTGGGAATAAGAACATACCAGGCTACAAAGCTTTGTCAAGAGCAGACCACCACAGGTGACATTAGGATGCTACAGCTGCCTGCAGTTCATCAGAGAGGAACCCAGAGGTGTCCAAGACCCTGCCAGAAAAAGGATATGAAAATGTTTCTTCCTCTGACTGCTGCCCAGTAAGCTTAAAAGGCACAAACCTCAGATTTTTCTGGAGGAAAAAAAAGGAAGAAAGCAGTAAAGGAAAAAAAAAGTATGAGTAGCAGAAGCTAATCACTGTTCATGCTCTCAGGCTGACAGGAGAGCATCATTCCCATGGGCTTCTTATCAGAGCATCAGTTCCCTCAAGGTCACAGATCAAGGTAATTACATTGATAGGCATAGTTCTTGTTCATTTGTAGTTAGGTATGTCAGCTCCTCATTTTCTGCTTTGAATACAGGAACAGCATCATCATCCCATAGCACCTACACCTTGCATTTCAAAGGCACAGCATGCAGTTCTGGCATAGCTGAAGTCATAAGGCACTTCATGGGGGTCCTAAATAAGGGCATGAGATACCAGTGTCTAGGAGTCTTTTATACTATAAATGTCTTTTTGTGGAGTCATTAGTTAAAACGCTATGATGTTAAACACACAAATCAGTATCTGCTGTAACAGTCCTTTCCAGTCTTGTCAAAAAAATCCTGAAGCACTCTGGAAAAGGGCCACATTCACATCTTGGGAATCCTGCAGTAAGCTGGGAGATGAATCAGTCCAGGATACTTGACCTTAGGTTGCTTTTGTTTTTAGCAGCTTCCCATGCAGCTCATGAATTGCTCCGCAAACAGAAGCGGCCTAGACCATGCAATATCACGCACTATAGCCTTTGCATGTAGTCCATGGGCTTAACAGTCCTGCAGACAATTCTCCTTGACTCCTGGAACACTTCCTTAGCCTCTACAAACCCTCAAACATCCTACCCAAGGATGCTTCCTGCAGAAGGCCTCTAAAACTGATCCCAATAAACCTACTGCAATACAGACTGCCCCCAGAGTCCTTCTGCAACATGGTTGGGCCAGAGGTCACTGCCAGGAGGACTCGCTGAAGCTGCTGGGTTAAGAGTTCCCTTTCTGAGCAAGCAGAGAACAGTTTCAGAATATTCTCCCTCCAGCTTTCACCCTCTCTTTTTTCCTATTTTCTAAAACAGGTACTTAAATCATCCCAATGAATAATAAGGGTGCTCACCAACCTAATTTAAGGCAATTTCCATTTCAGTCCCAATATCATCCTCAAACATACTTTTCCCTTTGTCTGGAATGGCCTGTTCTGCACAGCACCTTAAATAGAAAGTGCTATGCTAGCTAAATGCTGCCTTTCAACTATTACAATAAATATCTGACAGTGAAGCAAATAAGAAAAGAGGCAGGCGGGGACTGATCTGCCTTGTCATATGCTAGCAACTTGGCACTGAAAGCTTTGTCAGTCCATTAGCTGCTGTTAATTTCCTTGTTCTTCATGGCAAAGGTGGCCATAATTGGTGGAGCTGCTGGAAATATCACATAAATGGGGTGATTCACACTCAGAACTGTCACTGTAATAAAATCCCATTTAGGAAATGTCCCCTTCACCCATAGAAAGAAAGGAAGCCTCAGAGCCTGCCCTCCTCCTGTTTTCTCTTGTTGGAATGCATGACCTGTCAGTATCAAACAGGAGCATAGATCTGTCCATCTTTGAAGAGTGCTCATAATTTGAAAAGGACATCAAGTCTGATGGCCCGTAATCAGCTCAGACAGTTTTTTTTATTATTATTTTACAAGACTTTGCAGACTGGACAAAAGCCAGGAAACAGATAATAAAAAAGAGCATAAAATTCTGGCCATTACAGTTATTTTAGCATGTGTGTGCAGGCATGTATGTGGTTGAGAAAATAGACAGGAAGAGAAATACGCAGAGCTGATTTGGGGAAAAACAACACAGGGTGAGGTTGTTTGTCCCACAAGTGCTCTCCGTTGTCAGAGCTCTGCAGAGCTGAACTGTAAAACCTGCACTTCACAGGGACTTGGGAAACAGTGAAGAAACACCTGCACTGAAGGAGGGGGATGGCACTTTTAAATCAATTCAAACTATCCACAGCTGGAGTAAAGGGTCTGAAGATGAGTGTTTGTTTTTTCATTGCAGTTCACTATCCATATTGAAAATAGACCTGGTTATTTACTTTTGGACAAATCGTAATCTGCTTGGGTATGATCACAGATGTTATCAAGTTTTGTTGGGGTTCCCGGAGTTGTTAAAGCAGAGACAGATTTCCTTCAGGAATTTTTGAAAATGAGATCTTCACTATGTTTGAATCAGATTGAGAAAGATGGGGAGAAACACAGGGATAGGATTTCCCCTGGGCTATCAGCCATTGCTCTACTCATAATCAATAGGCCTGTATTAATTTCCCAAAGCTGCAAACTGTCTGCTATGCAGTAGGGTTGCCTAATGTGAATTTCTGCCCAGAATTCTGCCCCCCAAATTACCTGTATACTGTTTTTTTAGCTTTTCTATTGAGACAGTTTCTGCTTAATTAGGAGTGTTTGATTCACATACAGAGCTTAAACTCAGTTAGGTGCTTGACAACTGAGACATAAGCAACTTGGGACTCTTCCATGCGCACAGCCTAGATTCTTATTAACCCAAGAAAGTTACTAGGATATCCATCCCCTCAGGCACGTCATGGCTGCTGAGCAGAAATATGTAGCTGGCTGGTAGGTAGTTGCTCATTTATGCATCTTTGATCAACTCTCAAAATGAACAGCTCATTAATACATTTCCAATAATCAGAAGGGACAAGTGCATCCACCTTCAAATATTTTCTGTGGATCAAATAGGAGATTTCAAATAGGACATTTCAACATGCCAAAAGGACTCATGCCATGATAATACTAAGCGTGTAGGCAGAAGCACAGGTACACATCCAGCTTTCCACTTCACTTCTGCCCAAATAAGTGTAAGATCCT
>VZSV01000103.1:520829-564943 GCA_013398735.1 Nothocercus julius
AGGATAACTAGGGTGATGTGGGGTAGAGAGGATGGCTTTTCACTTTCCAACTCTGGACTAGTTAGTTGATAGCTGTCATTAAAATGGCTGATTTTGAGTGTTCTGCACCTGTGCTTCCTAAAATATTTACTCAGTGTCCACTGGAGCAGTTTGCAAAGCCATCAGCAATCATTCTAATCTTCCTGAACAGCCTGAGCGAACAGTGAAATGAAAGACTTCGGTAAAGTCTTCAAATAGCTGGAGAGATTAATCTCTTCAAGTGTAAACACTTCTTGACTCAGCAGTGAGTTGGGGTGGGGAATATGAGGCTGGTCTCATTTATTTATTTAAAAAATAATACTCATAACTGCCAGTTTTCCCTGGTTAATTTTCACAAAAGATACACTCTTGCAATGATATGGTAGGAAAACCTAGAGTCAAGGAAAAAGCTAACCTGGAGACCTGTAATGTTAAGAGAAGGGCAGTACATTCGTTAGCTCTCTACTCAAGCACACATTTCCTGAAGTAATGAAAAGCTTTCCTAGAAAACTGAGCATGCAGGGCAAGGTCTCTTGGTGAACTCCAGAAGCCTTTTTACCCTCCCTCTCAGCTAGGCAGTTTTGTAGATGATATATATGGACAGACTTCTTTTCTTGGCTACAGTAGAAAAGAATTGATGAGGAACATGCTACCCTTTGACTACATGAGTCCAGCCAGCAACAATTCAGTCAGCCTCCAGAAGTCTGTGTTGCTACTTTCTTTGAAAAACACTGGCTCGCGTCAGCCTTGCCCGTCTCCGCAAAGCCTCAAGCTTCCTTCTGAGCCAGAAGTGGTAGTAATCCCTGCAGCACAGGTTCAGGCAGATGAATAACTTAAACTCAAGACAAACCCTCTGGTTCAGCAGTACACTTCAATATATAGCCATAGCAGATTGGATAGATACAAAACATGCATTACAATCAACTGTGATCAAGTGCTTTGCCACACATTAATATTGCTGTCTAGAGGATATTGCATGACCAAAGCAACTCTCCAACACTTGCAACTCAATAAAACGCAGTAAATTAAGACAAAAAAAATCTTGAAGGAGAGAAACCAAGGAGGGACAAGCACTCCAGATGTGTTCTGAATAGCCCAAACTTCTCAGCATTGCCTATACAGAACCAGCATGTGCCTCAAGTGCTCTGGTAGGCAATACTCTGAATTGAGACCTCCAACATGGTGCTAACAGGTAGACTCAGCCATTGCAATAGCTAGATGGAGCCAAAGAAAGCAGAAGTCTAGCTGGAAAACAAGCACATGTTCTGAAGATTAAGATTTTTTTAAGCTAATGAGCAGGTATAGCAGACACTAAAACAGAGGAAGAAAAAAAGAGGCCATATGAACAGGACAGGAGCCTTGACAGGAACTGGTAACAAGCGCAAGCCATCATAGAGTTATTACACTCCTGTTTTTAAGAGCCACAGCAAAACTAGACAGTGAAGGAAAAAAATCTGTCTTTTGTAGAGCTATTGACCTCTCTTCCACAAAACCTCCTCCTTTCTGCCAAGGGCTGGCAACACTGTACTGCATTTGTGCATGCTTCAAACTGTTACGTCTTCATGAAAATCTGAGTCAGTGTCACACCTAGAACAACCCCACTTCTCATCAGGGGTATGACATAATGAAACATAAGTAGGCACCACATCTCTGTCAGTAATGTTGTCGCTTTGTTTCTTAGAATTGTTCAAGAATATTTATTATTTTGTTACACCCTTCTCCTTTGCAAGGAGTATTTATCATCACAAGCAATCTCAGTGCTGTGTCACTGATAGCCTGTACCACTTTTGACTCTTCTTAACAGTATACACAAAACCAATTCCCCAAACATTTAGTAATTGAACCATCCTTATCCAATATCCAATATCCAATATTTTCTCCTTTTGACAATCTGCAAGGATAAGATACATCCTCTGAGTTTTATTCATTTCCCCCCCACCCAACACACACTTTAAAAGTGAATTGCAATTCAGTTCTACTGAAAAGTGCCAGATTAAGAGCAGAGTGATAGACGATACTCTGTAAAACAGGTAGCAGCAAAAAACCATCTCTCCCCTCCCACCATGCAGACAGCAGAACATACAAGAATCTACAGGCACTCTTCAAGTAGTTTGACTTTCATACTTGCTCTGCCTTTTACAGTATTCCTTTAACATAAGCCAAGCATAGCTTCAGGATACAGATAAGTAGAAGGAACATAAAATCATAGAATAGTTTAGGTCAGAAGGGACCTCTTCAGATCACACATCCAACCCCCAGCTCAAAGCAAGGACAACTTCAAAGTTATATTAGGTAAGCTGACAACAGTGATTATTTAGGACCCCTGTGGTCCACCTGCATAAAGACAGCTCAGGCTGACTTGGTTTATCCTGCCCTCAGCCTTGCTCAAGTCAGACCAGCTCTTTATCCCAGGGGACTGTATCTTCTCACAGGCCTAAATACATTCTCTCAAGTCCATAAGAGCACTACTTACTGCATTTCCCAAAGGGCTTTTCAAGTGCAGGCAACTATTTCAGAGCAGAGGGTAACAGCAGAAGGAAGACTTTCTCACCCAAAGCCAATAGGCAAAACTAGACTACAACTGAAGCCTCACACAGCACCTCTCAGGCTGCCACCAGCTGAGCACAGATCCTTAATCCATAATCAGCTAGTAATTCACAGCTCCATAAAACACCTGTATTACATAAAAGAGAATCTTTCCATCAGCTAACACACTTTCCAGTAAAAAATTGGCAGAAACAACCTTTGTGTCTTACCTGGTCATAGGCATTGGTCACTACCAGCTCAGAATACACAGGAACCAGGGGCTCCCAGGTGAAAAAACTCTGCAGCCATCTACAAAGCTCCTCTTTAGAACTGCCAAGACTTGGTGTCTCCTCCTTTATAGGGAAGAGGCTAATCTAATTAGCACCTGAAAACACCAGAAATGAGGTCACTTGCTTCCTGTGTAAAGCTTAATTTTGTATAATTTATTTTTACATTTTCTAATTGAATGAATATTAATTAACTGGAGTTTAATGCAGAAGATGAAGACATTAAACTCTCATTAACAAACACTGAATCCTATTCATCCCCAAACACTTCACATCTGCAGCATTAAGTTATCAAAGAAAAAAAAAAAAAAACAAAAAACCTGCTGTGATTTATTTCGTTTTCCCGTGGAAAAGGGGAGGCAATGAATCTGCTTTATCAGCTAATTATCTGCAACATGACACATGGCTTCTGCAGGCACCCGGAGATGGGACATGGGATCCTGTGAGGCACCAGGGTGCAAAAGCTGCTCTGTTTCCTTGCCTGCAGTGCCAGCAGGAGAGATCTGCACAGCCTAGAGCAGGGGAATGGAAGCAAACTTGTGTGATGTACGGAGCTGTGCAAAACCCCCGGAGTGGGGTAGTAGAAATGCACACAGCATCTGAGCATGGTATGAGTGTGGAGCATCTCTGGCCAAGCCAAGGGATGGACCTAAGAACAGAGTCAATCATTCTGGGCTTAGCCTGTGCTATCCGAACTCAACACATTATTTATTAGGGCCACAACCGCAAGCAGGGGTGAATATCGTGGCACTGCGACCCCTTCGTGGCTCACCCTTGTATTAGTCACCAGGGTTATTCCTTCTCCAGCATGACACGGATGACAAAGGGCACTAACTCTCTGCCCACGTGCCCAAGATTCCCCCACCTGCTAAATCCACGGCAGTCCGTAGCAAGGTTATGGCTGGTCCGGGCAGAGCTCCCAAGCAGAGAAAGCTCTAAACGAGCTGAGGAAGGAGGCCAGGCTGTTAGCAGGGACTCCTGTGGCTCTCCAGCAATCACCCTGCCTTGCTGTGAAGGGAGACGTGTCAGATGCTTCACCAGTTCAATTTGCTTTAAATATAAACACAGGGAGATGTCACTCTGCTTCAGAAAACGGAGCATCACTGGAATATACTTAAAGTATCTCCCAAATTTATCAGGTGACTTTAAAGTATTTCTTTCTTGTCATGTCATTTATAGTTTAATTAGTGGCACGTTGTCAAGCAATAACTATAATCTATAGATTTATGCACTGGAGAAAAATAGCTACATCATTCTTAAAACCACAGAGCAGTTTCTTTTTGGTCCCCTCGAGCTTGTGGTTGATAGTGTTGCTATCTGCTGATAGTTCCCTAGAGTGTCACTTGTTCCTTTAAACATGTTGATATAAATTAAATAGCACATCTTCAACATTTTTTTCTTATTTACTGCAGGTTTTACATTTCAATAGCTTTTTCATTTTTTTCAGATAGAAATCTTTTCTGAATAGGAAACATGGATTTGTAGCTGAAAATAAACAGTATATTAACAGGGGTAAGAATAATCAACTATAAATTGTGAAAATAGCCTAGGGAAGTAAATCTGAGAACCTAAAACTGGAGGTGATGGGGGAAACACTGAAACGCTTAGGGAGAGCAACAGCCAAGATGGAGAAATCTGTTTCATATCAACAGGAATACAATAAGCTGGAGCAGACTCACAAAAAAGAAACCTAGAAATCTGGTAAAAAGAAAGCAAAGGAAGCCCAGCCACAGCACCCTGAAAATATACATCAGTTGAAGCAGAAAATTGAGCTGTTGATAACAAAAAGGAAACCAGCACCCAAACAATCACAGACTGTGACATCTGGGAACCTGCAAATGCAGAATTCCTCTGTTGTGCTCTTTCGGGCAGGACGAAGTGTATCAGCAGTTTAACCAGACTCCAGATTTACTGACATAACTATCTGCTGTCAAACTCAAACAACAGGGATCAGACATACAACGAGAAAAAGAATTCATGGTGAGAGCAGGGAGATGGAACAGACAGCAGTGATGGGACCAAAGCTGGACATGTTGTAGGGTGGACTTAACTGCACCTTTTCCTTAACATAAACATAACAAGGAAGCCAAAGGGGCTTTTAAACACCAAAGTTATGTTATATTTGAACCCAACCTGCATTTGTTTTTGGAATGGAGAAGCTCTGATTTATTACAGCTTAAAACAGGTTGGAAATGATCTGTCTTCAGGTGAGCTTTCACTGCCAGGAGCTGGGCTAACTGCACTTGCACATCCCTACGCCCGCAGAAGAGCCCTGGCAGCACCCAAGTGTCCCTAGGAGGGTTCAGCTTTCTGCCCCCCAAACTAGGATGCTGCAGCTGGAGCTGCCCAGCCATGCCCTTCTCACAAGGCAAAACAGAGAGCATGCAAAAAAACAGGAAAAAAAATATCCAGCATTTGTCTGTTATGTGTGGACAGCACCACACCTAGGAAATCCAATAGCTACCGATTTTTGTAGCTAGCCAAGTGTGAGAGGTGTAATGGATGCAGGGAAAGGAGACAGATGGTTGGTACCCAAGAGCTCAGCAGCCATGGCGGGGAATCTGCTCTCGCGCTGCAGTTCTGCAGCGGATATCGCAGGTGGTTTAGGGGATGGGCTGGCAGCTCTTGCGGAGAGCCACTTTATCTGAAGGGTCATGGAGCGCCGTGGGAATGGGTCTGGGTTGAGCTCACCATACTCGGGAATGCTGCTGGCTTAGGCTCACACCTCTCATATATGGCTGCAGTTGAGTTAGGTGCCTTTTCCTGTCTTTCAAAATTGCTTTGAGGCCAGAATAGCTATTAGAGGTGGTCAGACATTTTACATCATGGCCTTTTTGATGGAAATGGCATTTGTCAAAGTTTCAAGAAATGCTCCTATTCCAATGAAATTCAGAAAAAAACCCACATATCTAGACTGGAGCATTTTGATATATTGAAAGATTTTTTGATCTTTCTTGTAATAAAAGTTGCAGTATTTCACTTTGAGATGGAGTTTCTGATTCCAAAAGATTTAATGTTAAATCACAAGCAGAGATAAGATTTAAAACTAACTCAGAAGAAGTCATACCTTTTTGTTCAAAATAAAACACTCTGACCAAATGAAAAGGTCTTGAATGTAATGTTTCATTGAAAGAGAACTGAAAAATGAAACCAGAAGACCTCAACTACTTCTAAATTTATTTACTTTCTTTTAAAGGCAGTTGGTTTCCCATGAAACAGCAAACTCAGTGCCTGCTAGGCTCTCCCATCTCCTCTATAGTCAATTCTGTGCCATGAGACAAAAGAGAGGTTCTCCCCTCCTTCTCAGTGCAAAGCAATCTGCTTGGATTTCATGAAATACAGAACCTAAAAAGAGCATTAGCACTGGCAGTATAATCCCTGTTTCTAAAAATCACATATTTATAGTCTTCATGAAGTAGCAGTTCCTCCAAGACTCAATATCAGGTAAGCCCCCATTTCTGTAGATGACTGGAATTTGACGTAAAGCTCAACCACCAAAGAAGTCACCGTATTTCTCAGAACTGGTGAGCAGAAGGCAAGAACAGGAGACCTAAACAGCAGAATGAGACTGTGAGCATAAAGCACCATGGCTTTGTCCTCCTACGTCCTCTACAGCAATCTGTGCTGCTGCATGGGAGTGTAGGGTTGAGGTAGGATGTTCCTATTCTCATTTGGTAGTTTTGTGTCCTGTTGGTGTAAAAGACAGTGCCATGTGCTGGGCAGTGGAGGATCGACACCACTGTATCTGTGTTTTTTGCAGGTAAGGCAGAAGAAATTCTCAGAAATAACTGATGGAAACCAAGCTCCAGCTCTGGCTGCGAGGTTAACGAGCGATCACCTTGCTAGCTCACAGCATGGTTGATGTCAACCGTCAGAACAGATTTTAGAGGAGGAGAGAGCAGGAAGCATCCTTGGAGCGGGCAAGAAATAACAAGGGTTGGAGAGAGTTTAACAAAACAATTGAAAGGAGAGCTGAGGGGACACAAAGTGTGGTGGAGCTGGAGCAGAATCCTGCTCTTCCTCCATGGACTTAGGGAGGCAAGTTGCAACATGAGGCAATATCATACAAGGTGAAGGACGTGCAAGTACAACATGGTGCCTGGCTGTGAATGCTGCACCAAATGTAGCAGAAGAAAGGAGACTTTTTTGAGAAATGATCATTCTGGGTGAATTTGTCTAGGCTTTTTTTTTTTTTCTAAAGACAAATCTAATGTGACTTTTTTTGAAAATACAGTTCAATAAAACTTTTCTACAGTTGAGTTTTCAAAGGATGAAATTCACTTCTGAAACTCAGTTTTCAAAAGACAGGGAAAAGTGGTTTCATGTTTTCATGGCGAACTTTTTTTAAGCAGGAGGAGGAAAAGTTTTGAAAAAAATTCACCCATCTCTGCCAATAAAATCAAATATTTAAAAAAGGAAATTAAAAACACATCTGTTAACCAAGACACCCTCAATGTTTTCTTTATTTCATTTTGTTTTCATGTGACATCTCTTTTCCTCTAAATTTCATCTGCTTTTTCCGCTTAGGTAGTAAACTCTTCACAGCAGGAACAGTTTTCTTATAATGCATTTGTCCAGCATCTCACATGTTGTGAACACTAATGTGATGTGAATAATATATAATACTCCTCTCTCAAGCACAAGATAAAACTCAGAAGCAAAAGCAGATGATGGTGGCTTTGTGACAGTGATACAGAAATTCAAGGCAAACCTCCCTGCAGCATGAGGTTTCCATTGTGGCTCACGAAAGTAAATGCCAAATGGTCTTATCATAACATAGAAGATCTCTAAATCATTTCAGGCTACACAATTGCCACACATAATGCTCCTAAAAAAAAGCCTGAAAACCCTCATCTCCATGTAAAAGTGTAGTGCAAAGTTTTATTTGAGTTCGCTCCTGCCAAGAATAGCACAGAACAGCCTGGATGCAACATCTGCTCACATAGACTGAGAAAAACATCTGGCAAGAGTAGCTCTCGCTCCTACCTGTCTTACCTTTCCTATTTCTCCAAAAAAGGTGCAAATAACATGGCAGTAATGCCTTCTGATTGGGAACATAGGGCAAGAAAGTATACAGTACTGTGCCTATCCCAGTGCCTGGTTGGAATGTTCCCAAAGAAAGTGATGACTTTCCAGAAATCTTCTCCTTTGGATTTTCCTCTGTCACTATTTCACAGCATGCACCAGCTCTGCATTTTCGCATCATCCCTTTCACAATCACCGTGGCCTTTTCCACTGGCTTCATGGTCATTCTTGTATTTTTTTTTTTTTTTCCCCTCAGTAGCAGACCTAGACCCCCAACCACCACTGGCATGTAGGAAAGCAAAAAGAAAAAAACCTTAAAATGTCAGAAGAGAAAGTCCTGCATCTTCCTCTCACTGAAAAACAGTCTCACCTTTTGTTTCCAGTAAATTCACATCTTCCTTTAAGGCTTATGTCTTCCATGGTTAAGGAGGGGTATCAGTGAAACAGACTCAAGACTGTTGTAGAAGACTTTGTTGCAGAAGGCTGTAACAGTTATAGAGATAATGGGATTTTAGCAGAGAATAGAGAAGGAAACAGATCTCCAAATACAGCAGCCAGAGCTATCATTTAACAAGGATAAATGAGTCCAAAATACCTTAAATTTGTCTTATTGTCTAATTCTGGAATAAAACGGATGACAACCATCTTAGGATCAGTGTTTGGAAATATACAACAAAAGGAAAAAGCTTTATTAACGCTGGAAATGTACTCAACTTAGATTTCCTTTTCAATACCCAGCTTGTTCATCTCACAGCTCAATGAACTGTTAACATCACATATTTCTTCTGTTCCAGCTGCAAGTCCAGTTACTTCGGTTTCCGCTAACTGCAGACAGATGAGATTCAGCCTTCCCAGGGAGATGGAGAGAGGGGAAGAGTGGGAGGGAGGGAAGAGGGAGGCGAGGGCTCAACAGACACCTGGCAACACTGACAAGTTGCAAGTAGAAGTTAACCGAGATACTATTGCGCATTCTTTCTGCACATTGTGAATCTGACATTCTGCATAAATGTACTTTTTAAAATGAGGCAATCCCTTAGCATTTGGTAAGGTTGGAGAGCTCTGTATATCTAGCCTAATAGCAAAATGCTGTTATATAATTTGTATTCTGAACCAGGTATACTTCCCTCTCTTAAAACAGCCCTATCCAGTCTGCCCTTCCCAGCAAAGACCAAGAAATGTCCCTGTCCAGTTGTGCATAAGAAATATAATGAGCAACTACCTTCCATACTAAAAATGCCAGATCCCCCAAGCAAAAATGAAGAAAATATTCTGCAATATCGTGAATCTTCAGCCAGTATCAGGATTCCTGTGGGACAGCAATGTTATAGCTGTAAGTTACAGCTGTATGTAAACAGTTTAAGTGGAGGAAAAGGTGCAAGGACAGGTACTGGCATTGTCTGTATTTCCATATAATTTCATTTTGCTTCTACCTTCTGTCCTTTGCCAAGATGTTGTTTGTTATATGTACACTTGGGCAATAAGGGGATAGAGAGATTAGGCAGCTCATCAATGCAGGCAAGTCAGGGTAAGAATAGGAAGCTGGGTATCCAGAGGTATAGCCTTTTCCTTCTTTTATATCCATCCTCCACTGGGATTGTTCTGACAGAACTAGGCTTGGTCGAAATCAATTTAGCTCCAGTAAGGGCAGGGAAGGATTCATGCTCTAGCCTGACTCCTTCAGCAGAATGGGACTTTGAAGAGCAAAAGAAGAGAGAAACAAGCAAGTATTGGGGCCCCCTTCCCATAGCAAATAGGTAGATTTTCAGTGTAAACTTTAAATTAGTTTAAAACATATCCTTTTAAAAAGAAATTCTTGCTGGAAACGAAGATGTGTTAAAAACACAAGACTTAGCTTGACTTGCCAGGAATTCCAAAGATTGAAATAGCTCCAACTTAGCATTGACCTTGCAGGGGTTTTGCAGGTGAAATAAACCTCTGGCTATAATCCTTTCTTCTATTGCCTGTCAAAATGTCTTTCTTCCTGTCCCCAACCTAGCAGTGTAATGTATGTGAAAATATGAAATGAACTTTTACTTGCAAATGACAACTTCAGTCATGACTGGCTGAACTTTCTTTTCATTGCCATTCTAAGTGCCTTTCTTTCTCAAGCTGATCCCAGTTTCTTTAGGTCAGGAACCTGTGAAAGAGATTGCTAATCCTCTCCCTTTGACCAGGGTATTGAAAGGAGGTGCTGCTAACACCCCTCCTCCCTGTCGCAGTGACATTTGAGTGCCGTTTCATGCAGAAGATTACTCAGGATCACATGGGAATTGCAAAATGTATTCTAAACATTAGTTCCTAACACCTTTCACCCAGGGAGAGGGAGAAAAATAAAGAGACACTTAGTATTAAGAAGTGAAAAAAAAAAAAAAGCTGAAATCTAATGAGTTATTTTTCCCCTCAGGGATTAGAAATCAGTTCAACATTTCTGATTAAGGACAAGAGGAAGATGGTCATGTACGATGCTCCAGCAGTCTGTGCTGTCCTGCTAGAACCCAAGTGCTCTACATGCTAGAGGATAATCAAAAGAATAACAACACTTCCAGCAGGCAAGAGTTTTGGATCTGTCAGCTTACTTGGCTCCAAGCAGTTAGGTCTCAGTAAAGATGACTTGCTAAAAATCTAACTAACGTATCAAGGCTCATTGGTTTCTGCTAAGCTCCTACCTCTGTAATCACCATTCACCAAATTAGAACAGGGGGAAAATGAGCCACTTCATCTCAGTGTCATATAATGAACTTTTTTTGTGTATGTACCAGAGAGGGTGATTGCTGTGAGGTGTAATTATTATTATAAAGATCAGTAAAAACTCAAGTTAAAAGGGAGTTGTAGTTATTGAGTCCACCAGTGCGATTCAAATGTGAGCAGTTCACCTCTCTCACACAGGCAATTCCATCCGCTCATCTCAACCCCTGTAATCAGCCCACAAAAAACAAAGCAATGATCCTGTCCGATGTTCGCTCTTCTATCTAACATAATTCAGATTATTGATTCTATTTGATGTGAAATCCACTGATTTCACTCAATGTAATCAAATCAATTAATCCCATCAACTCCAGGCCAATCCAAGAGTATAATCTAGTGCATCTGACAGTGATCAGCTAGCAGACAGAGAACAAGGCAGGCATAAAGATGACTAATAAAAATCAATAATTTTAAAAATTATGTCTACAGTGTACTAGGCATCTTGCAAAGAACTGTAAAAAACAAGGAGGCTGATATTCAGCCAATATCATTTTTTCAGCTGCACAGAAGCCAGTAAGTTAGACTGATTTGTGCTATGTCCATGAGGTCTGAGAGTGTTTATTCCAAAGTCTTTAGGATCTGCCTGGCTATACTCTCTCTATATGGCCTTTGGGCCAAATCTTGAATACTTTTTTTTTTACATTGAAAAAAGAAAAAAACTAGCATGGTTTTGTCTGGAGGATGAGATGGAAAAAATGGGGTTCAGTTCTGAGGATCTTGCTGATAAAAATGGAAGGGAACCTTTTCTCTACTGGAATACATCTTTGGGATACTCTCTGAGAGGGCTGGAGCAGGCACAATGAATCCTTGTCAAATATATCCTAAAATTATGTTTTAAGCTCTATTCATGCTTTTTAACATTTATCTTTGCTTTGCAATGGGAAACATCTGCTTAAAATAATATTTTATCTGCTTAATCTTTAAATGTGCATAGTGCTGGTGGGACTCCATAAGAAACTAACAAATATGGGGCAGGATAGCGGATTTTGGTGATACCTGACACTGTTTACCTTGGCAATGTGGAAGCATCAAAACAGTTTCTGAGGATCTGTATTTCCAGACATCCTGTGTTTAGCAGCTCAGGGTTCCCCCAAAAAGATGCTGTCAAACAAAGAATCAGATTTTATGGCTGCCCCATAAAAAAATTACAAGGAGTGTAATTTTGAGCTAGAGTATATCCCATCTCACTCAGCAATGAAAACAGTGAGACTGTGCAGTTCTGTGCAAACCCTGAAGCTACGTAGCAAACTATGATACATGAAAGAAATATTGTCACCAGGCTTAGCACATGCTGGCACACCGAATAGGGTGTCACTTTAACGTACTGTTGAGAAGGGCATATGAGTGAGTTTTCTGGACTGAGCGGGCACATCCTCAAGCTTAGGAGATCTGGATTCTTTATTCTCAGCTTTGCCACTGGTCTTGACCTTCAGGTCACCTCCCATTTTTGTATAACATAGAAAATGATACTTATATGATCTGTAAAGGACTTTAAGATGTATGTATGAAAAGCACTGTATACACTTGGTATTATCAAAGATCTCTGGTCCTTTAATAATGATGAGCATTTTCCCTCTCAGCATGATAGGAAATTTTCTGCAAATGCTTCTATTTGAGAATGGTATATTTCACAAATGAAGAAAAAATATTACTTTTAACAGAGTATAGCAGTTCGTCAAAACATTTTTTTTTCTTTTCTTTTTTTTTTTTTTTCAGTGGGAAGGCAACTACAGTTGAACAGGTGATCAGGCGATTTACACCTGGTCTACCCACTGTTCCCTGTACAGACAAGACTCTGAAATGCAAGCACCATGAACAGTGAAAAAAATTATTGGAGAGATTTTTTAAACCAGTAAAGGGACTTTGGTGTTCTCCTACTGCAAACTGATCTAGCCTAAATCCCTAGCTCCACATGCTTTAAAAAATTACTCCTTTATAAAACAAAAACTGCAGATAAAAAAAAAAGATACAGGAAAGAACAGAAAGGCAACTGCATACAACAGGCACAATTCCATTAAAGGTCTGTTCTCCTCTTGCCCCTTTAAGAATGTCTTTCCTTTAACCCTGTAATTAATGACATTATGTGCTAATAAAAGATCAAGAGGGTGGCAGCTGTATTCCAGCCTCTAATCCACTCACAAGTTATTGATGCTGCTGCTCCTGGTGTTCCATCTGCTGCTCTAATGTTTGTTCCATGCAGCATTGCTGAAGATATTTGAGGCTAACATCTAAGATAACCTACAGGAGTACAGAAAAACAAACAAACAAGGCCTTGTTCAGTGCAGGGAAATTGGGCTGGCTCTGTGATTCTTGTCGCATTTGGACACTAGAATCTGGATCCTCCATAGGTGGGGTCTGGATGAGAGATTCCTGATGGATAGAAAATAAGGCATGGGCTGAGTGGTTGCAATTTTCTGTGACTGCCTTGTGGCTGTTGTGTGGAGTAACCCTAGCTTTGATGGACATATTCTTGGTTTCCTTCAGACCCACAGAGCCCAAGAAACTTTAAATGTGTCATTTTTCTGTTTGCCCATGTGGAGAAGCAGTGCCTTTCTTTCATGTTTTTTAAATTATGTTTTATAATAAGGTCAAGGGAAATAATGCATTCTGGCCTTGATGGGAACAGTGGCTCAGCCTCATTGTTGTAAATTGTTGTGAATTAGAGTGATACCAATGCTAATTGTCTTTTCCTTGCTTCACTGACTCTTTAAATAATTGCCCTCCTTTTTGGTCAGTTTTTTCCTTGCACCTCTGAGAAATTCACACCTCAACTCTTATCAGTCTCCTTCCACCCAACCAATGTAAAGTACATTGTGGCCACTAAATCCAATTAATCCTCCCAGCACTCCCCAGCGAATGAAATTAGTTTCATTTTACAGATGGGCAGTCAGAGGTGCAGGCAGCTTTCCCCGCAATGTCTGCATTATCTCTCTTCTCCTAAAAACCTGACGTGCCTCATGAATAGTTGGGTCTTCAAAAGTTCTGAGCATCTACAGCTGTGGAGAAAGCCAGAGTGAGGAATGGATTCTGAGCACCATGGAAAAAAAAAACAGAAATTTCCTGATGCTTATGCCAATGTCTGCATGTTTGCATGACATCTACAGTGTGGCTCCCCAAAAGACATCAACATGTGGGTAAAAACTATGTGTCTTGGGTCATCCTGCCTCTGAGCTGGAATCAAGTCTGACATCTCTGGATATCTCACCAGCAACCAAGAGTGTCCTGGTAAATGGCACTGCCAGACCTGGTACTGGTCTGTCTAGTCATCTATGAGGGGTGCTAGGATACAACCATTCCCCCTCTTCAAACACACACACGCACAAAACATGCAAGCCCTGCAAGAGCCAGATCTAAAAGAATATTCACGTAAGATACAATTTGTCTATCACTCTGTTTCGATAATATATTTCGACTCTATCTGTTTCTGCAAAATTGCACGTATTTTGCAAGGTGTGAGCGGAGAGTGAGATGCTGAGCTTTCATTCACACAATAGGCTTTGCTGATGTCAGATCCTCACTATCTGGTACAACAGTTATTTGCAAATGAACTGAAGAATTTTTTTTTTCTTGATAAAAAATAAAAGTTAGTCCCTGTGAACTGAAGACAACTTCCTCAGCATCTATGCCTTTAGTATATTTAAGTTTGATTTTTAAAAGTTCTCCCAAGCGATTAGAAGCCATTGTGGGCTAATCAACCAAGAAATTTAAACATAAAGTTTGCTGAAATCTCTCCTTAAAGTACAGCTAAAGCATATTTCACATTTACTGCTCTGAGATATTTATGCCTATTTTAAATACAAAGAGCCAGATCCTCTGCTAGCACAAATCAGTATAGTGTTACTGGCTTTATGATACACAACTTGAGAGCTTGGCCCTCTATTTTATGATCTATCTCCTTTTATAACGATGTTCTCTATTCTGCACAAATCTGCCAGTGGATGAAAGGCATGGTAGATGGCTTAATACGTCGCATGAACTACCCAGTGAGGTTTTCCAATCCCTTGGGTATGTTATTATGTTATGATCACTTTTATGTTTGGAAACGTAAGTGAACTAAGCACAAGAACTCCAGAAAGAAGGAACCTTGGCCTTTGAGATGTTTAACCTACTGCAACTCATTCCAGTCTTAACTGAATCAAATACGACTTTATAATGAATAAATGTTTGTAGCATACATAGCAGCTTCCAGTGTATATAGTATGCAAATAAAGAAAAAGATGTTTTTGATGTATTTGTGACAGCTTCACTTAAAACAAGGAATGCTCTGTATCACATACAATTTCTACATGTACAATTTCCACTTCAGTCATACACTGCACCATGCTGATACAATAATTATTTTAGGGACATTTATGTGCAGAACTATGGCCACTCAACAAAACTGGCAAAAGAATTTGGCTGGATGTTTCTGAAAGGTGGAAAATTGTTGCTGTGATTATTCCATTTCCAATCTCATCTCAACAAAATGGTTTTGCTGTAGGTGGAAGTACTTGCAGTATCGCTCAGGGTCATCAGGAGTACCAGGGTGTATTGGGAATTGTCAGGCTTTAAACAGGTTGTTGTTAGGTTGGTCACTCATTGCAAGATGGTCTATTAGACTATCAATATTTTATAATATTTCAGACCCTACATATTTTTTTGTAGCCAAAAAAACCCAAAATGAACAGTGAGAGGATGGGTCTTATATGGAATTAGCATGGATTTGTTCAGTTGTTATTGAAATGTTGCATAAATTCTTGATGCTAGGAGATGCTTGGCTAGATGCTTGGCTTCAGGCATATGGGATACAGGAACACAGTACCCTGCACATGTTACAATCCACAAGATACTTCCAAGTATTTGGAAACTAAATCCTTTAATACAAAAGACATGAGCCACAAAACATTTAATGTGCCAGAGGAAGACAAGCAGGCGAGACTGAGGGAAATGCCAGGCTCTATGAATTCTGCCATAAAAGGAGGGGATGAGTTACTGCTTCAGTTTCAAAAGGGGTAATTCTCATGTTTTAAGTTAAACCTGAAATTAAATATTTTGCTGGCCTGACCTTCGCTTTCCCTCATGCCGAATGGACAGTTTCTCACTGGTTTGTTATTAGGAACACCATACAATTTAAAGAGCAAACAGGACATGCAAAATAGAACTGGGAACTCAGAGGGGCAGGGTTACATGCACCACCACCTTTGGCATGCAATGTCAACTTAAGTGCAAGAACTGGCTCTTGCTGGGCACCAAGCACTAAGCGTTGACTCCCTTAACTTCAGTTTCTGCTGATGAAGGTTCCCCAACATGGCAAGGAGCGGAGCTTGTGGAGAAATGACAGCAAGACAACTGGGGGTGGATTATAACTACAAACAGCAAGGACTTTTCATTCTTTTCATCTTGCCAGACATGCTGTCCCTATTAAAAGCTAATGTTGGAAAATCATCTGTTTCCCTTAACCTTTATTTGTATTCTGCAAAGGGAACAGTAAATGTAACTATTCCAGCGGCTGTGAGGGATGAACTCCTACCGGCTTGGTCAGTATGAAGGCAGAGTGCTAATCGCTTACAAGCCACCCGCAATCCAATGCATTCATTTAAATGGGATTCGTTGTC
The DNA here is from genome assembly GCA_013398735.1 of Nothocercus julius. Classification (NCBI taxonomy): domain Eukaryota; kingdom Metazoa; phylum Chordata; class Aves; order Tinamiformes; family Tinamidae; genus Nothocercus; species Nothocercus julius. Next base: position 537,025 of record VZSV01000103.1, read on the forward strand.
CTCTCTGTTCAAGTGCTCTGCATCTCAGGCTATCTCCTTGATAATCCTTTTTAGATTAGTGTCAGAGCCCCAGATGAAATCCTTGCTCATTCTCTTGCCATGTTTACCAGGCTGATTTCCAACACTGTTTCATATGGATTAGGCAGAGCAACTTAGTGCTCATATGTTTTTCAGTGCATTTCAGTACCTCATGAAATTACATTATAGATTCATTGTATAAATAGAAGACTGAACACAATTACAGTCCAAAAGCCCCGAAGTGAGGGACTAGAATCTGAAAGTAGATGTGACCAAATCTCACTGTGTGCAAAATATCTTATAATAAATTGGTCGCACGTTTGTTTATTTAATCTCTGTTTTCCAAATTTCCTCTTTTTTTTTTTTCTTTTCCCACAGGAAAAAATCCTTTCTTCACACTTCATCAGAAGAGCACAGGGAGGCAGGTGCACTTTGCCAGAATTATGAGGTCAAATCAAGGATATCAGCAGTTCAAACTAACTAGAAAAAACAAACTGCATAAAAGTGGATTAAAAAAAATCCTTCTGCTGATTTTCAAGGTCATGGCATTTTAACGGTAGCTATTATCACCACTTCCTTCATAGAATTATAAAATAATTTGGGTTGAAAGGGACCTCTGGAGGTCATCTGGTCCAACCCCCAGCTGCGAGCTGGGCTAGTTTTGAAGTTAGATCCATGCACAGGGGGATTAAACTGGCTAAGGTGCTGGATAACACTGACAGAACCATCACCAGAGAGGGTCATTGAGCTCTTTATGGTTGATAAATAAAATGGTTTGTGCTGCAGATGAATACTGGGGTCTATGCTGCTCAGGACAAGGGAGGTCATGCAGCTGATGAGAGAATGAGTTTTACGAAAACGCTGGATAGGCTCATACTTTTAAACTGCTAATTGATATTTGAAATTTCATTACTGAGGATCCCTGGGTTTCCAGTTTCTGCTAGAAACACAGGCCTTTCCTGTTGATGAATATAGCTCCCTGAGTGGAGATTAGCAGAGACAGCTATCATTGGGCCTGTAGGTGAATGGATTACCCTTGATTTAATAAGAAGTAACAGGCCATTATTTCTAAAGCTACAGGATGGAAAATGACATCTGGATTCTTGATGTAAACATTATTCATCATGTCGGATGCTCTGCTATTCTTGCCAGTACACTATGCTCTGAGGAGACTACATTTCTAGGGCAAATGAATGGTGATACAATATGGGTTTATTCAGACTATCTGTCGTATTAAGCCCCTGTGTTCCTGGGCGCATCTATGCAGGCCAGCCCTACCCCCATTTACTAGCTCACTGGCTAAAAATGATGGGCTGGATCCTCAGCTGGTGTCAGCTGGCTGCAGTCCATTAATTGCAATGTAGCTGTGCAGATCTGCAGGCTTTCACATCATATACTCGCTTTTTGCAAAGAGTCCGGAGGGGCAGTCACTACAAATCCCCATCAAGATGTATTGGGATCAACAGCAAAACAAGATGAGAAGAGAGAAGCTGCCAAACTAGACTTCAGTATCACAGGTGTGATGAGCAAGGACTAAATGACTTTTGATAATGTGTACAGGGGGTTTCAGGCTGAAGTCACAAAATCCACCCTTGCTTTTTGGAGGGAAAAAGAGATGGGAAGTATGTTCGTAAATCACATTAGCCTTTCTTTACACTGAATGCCCTGTGAACTTATTGGGCTGAATGTTTTGAGTTATTCCCATATTGCTTGACAACTGGAAGGCCTCAAGATGGTAGATTACAACACATGTCACTTTTTGGCATGTGTTTCTGACCTCATGCAATGGTAATTTAAATCACTGTAAACCCGCTGACTTCTACAAGAGGTGAAAGTCTTCAGGACCTTTCCAAAAGTGGACTGCCCAAGAAATTGCAAATGAGTAATAGAAATGACTGTTCTTTGTGTCAAAAAAAATCAAAATTTATTAAAACTGAAATGTTACCACAAAGACTTCTATTTTTTGCTTTTTTTTTTCCTCAATAACAAACCAAAAAAAAAAAAAAAAGGGAAAAAAAAAAGGTAAATGAAAAATTGACCTCATATAATTATTTCTCCTGTTTTCCCTCTCTTCGGAGTGGCTAATTAGGAAGGAAGAAGACAGGGAAAATAAAATCAAAAAAAAAAGAAAAGAAAGAAAAGAATAGCGCATTTCCTAAGCAGGGGGTAAAAATATATTGCAGGAATTTTCCAATAATAATTGAAAAGGGTTTACAAAAGAAACTAATACTTTCTAAGTTTTTTCATTGCAATTTTCCAACGGCGCAGAGAAAATATATGAAACTGGACCTGACCTGACATGCAATGCAGAAAAAAAGATGCTGAAAGTTACATTGCACAGGCAGAATGATGAGCCCAGTCTTTCTGTGGAAAATCTTGAATCCACGGGGTTAAGGGCACAGATTATCCAGACCCAGTTGCAGAATTCTGTGAGGATCTACTGCCATGGCTGATACTGCACATAATATCCCAGAACCACGTACATCCCCACAGCTCTTATGTATCACTTGCTACTATGGCTGACCCTATCAAGACCACAGAATAGGCACCTCAGCAAAATCTGCCTTGTGCTAAGTGAATTTGTGTGCATATTGAAAGCTTGTGTTTTCATGCCTTATGGCTGCTGGGAATGGAGATATTTATATGCTACAAGAGATCTGTAGCCCTGCATTCCTCATTGTCTCAGTGCATACGAAACATTAAGTGACTGCTATCCCTGATGCGATTCCCCGCACGCTCTGTCAAGGAGCGTAGATCAGAAATTTCAGGTGGTTCGGGAGCCTTTCGTAGCAAGGTTTGCAGGAGTGTGCTCTGCATATGAGCCCACTGCGATTCCAGACAAAGGCCACAAATGTTGCCATTGCACACAAACACCTCCTTGGGCACTGAAAGGCCACTAGACTGCAAACATTTAAAACAGCACAAGCTTTTTCTCCTGCCCCCCCCCCCCAACAATTGCTGTCAGTGTGTGGTAATGAATTCATTGATTTTACTATTTTTTATCAAAATAGTTATTTCAGAGATAAATGCCCCTGGTTTGCAGTTATTAAATCTGCACATCTAGGACAGCTGCTCAAATAATTGTCCAGTGTGGACAGAAAAAGAAAATATCCATGTCATTCCCTTATCTAGGACTGTTAATAGGAAGCCAGGTGGTCTGAAGGGAGAATGACTCACTGAGATGTTTTGGAGTTGTGGACCATGCTGCATCCCTCTCTCCTACTTCTGGATGTGAGTAAATGTGGAAAATGTTTCATCTCCAAGCAGGGAGCAAACCCAGCCTCTCCCTCCTGGGCTGCTTTGGGCTTTTCCCTGTTTAATTAGCTGGGTAGCGAGTTCTTCCTAGCCAAGGAGAACAGTGTGGTGGTGGGGAGCAGTTGAATTAGGCGCAATAGGTTTGTAGATGATCATATGGGCACCGTTGACTCATCATGGCAGTATCGACGCATGATCTCCTTGGGGACTGAGTCATCCTTTAGCTTTTGCTCTTTCCCGGCCCAAAGCACCTCTCTCTCCCCATATTTCCGTGCTCCAGGACTGCCTGTTAGTGGAAAAGGCCCTGAGAGCATTTGTCTGGAAAATCAGAAGTGCCTGATCCGTGCAAAATCACAGGAGAGCTGCTTCTCAGAAGAATTTGCCCATCCCTTTAGCGAAGGAGTCAGCCAGAGGCCAGCGCTTCTGTGATCCTGATTTTCTTCTCAACCCTTTGCTCAAGCTGCAAGTGAAGCTTCTGCTGTAGCCCAATGCCCGTCCACCACAAAACTCTCCAGTTTGCATTTGGAGGTTTTCTTTCAGCTTCAGTGAGATGGCCTGCCGGGAGGTAATGGGCTGAAACGGGAGCACTGCGGATGCCTGCTTCCACAGCACAGTGTGGAGGCAGCAGACGGAGCTGCGACGCCAGAGTCCGGCACTAATTCAAATCGCTCGGACCCAGGCTCAGCCTGCCTCGCTTCGGGCATTTAACTCCAGCACCTGAATTAGGATTACTGGTGAAGCCTCTTTCTTCTCTGCTGGCTCTGGATGGACCTCAGTGAAGGTGCTTCTTTCTGAATCACCCTCCAGAAACACTTCTTTTTCCTTGGATAGCTCTGTAAGGAGCTGAAGGCTCCTCATTCAGGCATCTTATTTAGGTGAGTTCTACACGGACTCTGCAAGACAAATGAAACCATGCTGTTCACTATTTTTGGACAAATGCAGACCTCAAATAGCCAGTGAGGTCTCACCCATCTGCAGGTCATTCCTCATTTCCCTGGTTGTTTTAACATCTATCTTTTAGTGTCTACCTTTAGGGTCTACCTTTTAGTGGCAGACTCTTAAAGGTAAGATCTTAAAATTCACCTAAGGTAAAATAATCTGGTGTAAGCAGCACTAGTCTCATGAGACCAGAAGAAACTCTGCAACCTCTTACAGAGTGAGAATGTTTTGGTCACCAGGCCAGGTGAGAACGTGATAGAAGACTGGTACTGATCTTGAGTTCAGCCACAACTGACTTTGACAAAGACTTAAAAATTGCAAACAGGTAGGAATCCATGGCACTGCCAAGGTGCAGGAGTCTGGCCTGACACTTCAGTAGGAGAAATGGGAGCAGGAGAAAAGAGCTGACCGAGGACCAATGGCTGCATGTGCAGAATGACTGAGCGGAGCGTATCTTCTGAGCGAGACCCTGTTCCACGCTGTTACGCTCTTGCTGTTGTTGAACAGTTGGAGGCTGAATGTTGCAAATTAAAATTACTTCCTTGACTAGCCAGAAAAATCCTTCATCTCATTGAGGCTCTGATCTTTTTCACTGGAAAGGCAGTGAGCTCTTTCTAATAAGGCTGGGATGGTGGCACAATATGGCCCCAGCACTAAGCAAATTACTGTGGATACTCCCCAGGCTGCTTTTCTAATACAGACACACTTTCAAAAGTACCATCTTTGTGCAAGGCTCAATTTTGCAGCCACTCACCCAATGCATTTATCCTGGTAGGTAGAAAGGACAGAAACACTCGAAGGCTGAGAGAGGCCCCAACACAGTGCCTTGCACTGTCCTCAGCAGAGGGGTGGATGTGTTCCTGCAAATGCACCTGTAAGGCTGCTCATTGCTAGACTTTGTATTCTTGCAAGGCTATCAAGGCATTTGTGTCTCCCTTCCTCACAAGCTCGACTCATAAGCTGGAAGGTTTCTGTTCACTTTGGACCTCATCTAGCACTGGACTGCATCCATTAGAGATCTACGGCACGGCAGCAGTACAGACTGTCCTCACTGCAAATGGAAACGCCTGCAGAAACAGCTGCCAAGCCTGCCACAGAAATGAAAAGATTGTTGAAAACAGAATAGCAGCCTTGTACCAGAAGTGCTGTGTGTGTGCACACAAGATGAGTCTGAGCCCCGACCTGTCTGTCAGTGAGGAAGAGGAGGAAGGCAATGTAGGAGTGGAGGACCATAACTAGCATCGACCATTGCTTTCTTTTATCAGGAAGGAATAGAAACCTGGCCACAGACTTGTCTGGATCAGAGGGATCTTTCCAAGAGCAGGATACGGACCAAACGTAGCCCGGCAGAACAAGCAGGGGGAAAATGGGGATTAGGGTTCCTTTCTTCATGGTTCCCTCATGCTGACTGCTCTGTACCGTTTCTTCCTGTTGCACCTTCAGAATTATGTTGCACACATCAGATGTTGGAAAGAACGGCCAAGGGCGTGATCCCACTCACTGATGGGGCACAGATAATGTTTCCAGGGATCTCCTCCAGTATTTGGCTTGAAGAACTGCATTTTGACCACAGAACCTTCTTCCATTCAGTGCATACGGACACAGCTTTGGGACTTTGTCAAAGGGAAATTGGTCCTTTTCACAGTACATTATCACAGTATGCTAGTAGCCACACATGTAGCATCCTGTTCTCACTATGCATGCTTTCCTCTGGGTGTCTCATTGGCATGCTGGATTTTGTTCATGGGTTTTGGCAATCTTGGCACATGTTCTCTGCTGTGTAACCCCTGTGACGTTAGTTGTGGTCTCACACATCATAGTGCAGGCTGATGTACAGGCTTTACAGAAGTTTCTTGGGCCAGTATTTTTCTAGGTCTGTTTCTTGGATAGAAGGCTGGTTTTGGAGTGACAAGAACACTGGTGTTTGATGATCATCTCACTCCTTCCTTGAAGGTATATCTGTACTGGGAGAGAACTTTCCAGCAACTTCCCAGAAATTGTACTCTGGGACATTTATTTTTTTGTTACTCTAATAAATATAGGAGCAGGAATGAGGAATGAGACTAGGTTGCTCTGCAGGAGCAAATGATGTCCCTCCTTCATCTAAATCATCAGGATGTAGGGACTTCAGTGCTGGTGGGCCAACATTTCATCTTGGCTTCAGGCAGCGCTGTCTGCAAGCCAGTAGTCACATCAAGAAGAGCTTTGTATGGCAATAGCCTCAGCCCCCTGGCCTCTTTCAACTCATCTTCATCCTCAATTCCTCTTGTTGTACCAGAGAAATCAAGATATTACAACATGGGAAAACAATCCCCTGACGATGCTCAGAGCTGATACCAAAGTATGCAGGAATTGTAGCGCACGTCTACACAAGTAACAAATAAATAAATAAGTGCATACTGATGTCTGCACAAGTAAAATTCTGCATATTCATCCCCCTGTTTCCTTTATCACTTATTCTGTAACAGCTGTTTAATTAATTGCTTGAGCGATTTCCTAATACATCTTATTTACATACAAAATTACAGAATAATGGTTTGCCTTTGAGTCGAGTGAGAATTTAATGTCTGCTTGCCATGCCTCATGGAATATGGTTACTCAACAAGAAATAAAAGTTCTGGTTGGTTTTGGCTGTTTTTTCTTTTTTTTTAAAAAAAAAAAATATTATTTTTTCCTGCACAGGTTTTGTTCCTGTTGTTTTTACAGGCATTACCAGATGATGCTAGAATGATAACAGCAATGAGGGGGAGGATTCCTTTTGAAGGTGACTCAAATCCTTGGGGAAAGAAATAATAAAAACATAGTGTAACTCAATAGGATGGCTTCTACTAAAAAGAAAAAGTCATCTAGCAGCAGTGGAAACAATACAACTTTATCTCTGCTGTTCAGGTTTATTCCCTGGCTGGCAGAGCTTGTCCTGGAAGAACGAGGCTGTTTAACCAGTAAGTGTCCCGCTTTGGTGGTCTTTTCACTAAAGGATGCCCCTTTTGCCTTCTGACACAGAAACCTTTTCTTTGGATCGCAAGAGCAGCAGGCAACCGTATCTCTGCTGCTGATAAGCCTGCTGCATTCTGCCCTGAATCCACTTGCATTCAGTCAGCAGCTGTGCCCATGGACACAGACCCATGAGCTGCAAACTCATTCCTACCCAAACACCGGACAAGTACATCCTCCCAATGTAGCGTAGGCTAACTCTGTCTTGGGTTTTCTCTACTACCCTGTTGCTTAGCTAAGCTTGTTGTAGCTTTGCTAATATCAGTGTACCCAGTGCTCTATGTTGTAAATGTGAACATGCACAGTAAGGACACGTGTCCTCAATCGAGAGGCCGGATATCTTGATCAGATATGCTGCTGTATTCCTGTCCTGTTGAACATAAGCAGCCTTCAGCAGAAGCTGGGCGCTGGCCCTTGGTCAATGGTGGGATGTGAAATACAGCATTCCACCTCACACTTCCCATAGAGTTGCTGCTGGAACCAGCCTGTGGTCCCAAGCAATGGATTAGGATTTTACTGAACCCGGTGCAGGGGCTCAAGGCTACAGACAGGGATGGGCCAGGGCTACAGTGGGATCGCTTGGTCAAGGACTGTGACTGGAAGTCGATTTTGTTAGAAGGATTCAAGTGCATGAACACCCTCTTGGATCAAGCCTTTAAATACTTGAAATCAATGGCTCTTACAAGGACACTGCCATTAAGCATGATGTTATGTATTTTCCTAAGAGGGCTGCGTTTTTGGGTTCTAGAAAAAAATACCTTCTATTCATTGCTGCATCTCACAGGAGAGATCTGATTACTGGCCACTCAAAATTGCTTTCCAGTCTCTTTTTGCCTGCTAGTGGTTCAATACTAGTATTTAAGAAGTTCTTACATTCACCATGACTGTGCGATTCTTTTTCTCACCACTCTTGGAGAAGCTGCTGTTAAAACCATATCAAGAACTATTGTGCTTTTCACTAAGTATAAAAGGGGAAAAATATAATGGTTCATTTTTGTTACTTTTTCTTTCTAACTATGTTCACTTAATAAGGTATTTGCTTGCAACACAGTCTGTTATATATTCTGTGTTTTATAAAGTATCTCCTGGGAAAAATAACCAAGGAAACACAATTTTTCGGCACCATCTCCTTTTATTAAGAATAATGAAAAGGAAACAAGAGTCATTCTAGCAGTCAAACATCCTTCTACTCATTCTTATTGGTCTTTTTATGATAACTGGGCCTCTCAGCTCATAATCCGAGCTGCCTGAATTTGTTTGTGTATTTACATTTGTCCTGTTGCTTCGTATGTATGCAGCAAGGTAGAGCCAATATGTAATGGACACACAGAGAACAGAAATCTATCAAAAATACTGGACAGGACAATCTCAACAATGAGGTCTAGCTTCATTCCCAAATTTCACAGCTTGAAAGAACAGTCTGACTGTTTTACTTGCGCTATATATCAGCCCCACCAGATACACCATATAACAAGAGCTACTGCAGCCAGATCTCTCTTTGAGCTGCAGCAATCACCGTTTGAACTATTGGAATTAATTGCACATATGTAGAAATATGTACCAAAGATGCACTCCTGCACCCTTTTTTTTTCAATGGATTTAGTATCATCTTCATTATTTAGTTACAGCACCTCCTAGGACTGAAAGAAGCAAGACAGACTGTCCCTGAATTGCGTGGGAAATACTCACAAACTGGAGTAATACTCCTTCCTCTCTGTCTCAACATGACGAAGGGATGTGTTAGTGCTCATGAAACATGCCAAATGGCTGGCGTCTGCCACTAGCAGATCTTGTTTCAGGCCATTGGGTACCTATCTTATATTAAAGCTGTAATTTATACACTTGGCTGCTGCTCAGGCTTGTTTTTAAAGCATCAGTCATTCCTGAGCAGTCATAGATGATCCAGACTTACTTTTTGGGTTCTTCTGCCAGTTATTGATTCTGGAGACATTAATTATCAATTACATAAAGTTTATTTCTTGCAACACTCACCATTAAAAGATCTGCATATTTATTTTACCTAGTGATTTACTGACACAACATTTTCCATTTCATGGAAAGCTGCATTATATAGATAGGGGTGAAGAGAAAGCCTCAAAAACCTCCATAGGTCCAATTAGAAGAGATCACTCAAAGTACAGTGATAAAATTTTTTTCTTTTTTTTGGTTTGCCTCAAATATGAAGACTGAAAACATCAATAGCCATATGGGAATTGCCTCTCAGGTAGAATGTGCAGCTGCATGATGGTTACCATACGTACAGATTTTCCCTTGGCTTATTGAAAACCCAGTTTGCATGAATTAAAGGATGAGAGGTGAGTCCTGACATACTCTGGACTGATGTTTTAGATGTTGCTGTGTCCTCTACAAGAAGACAGCCTCATCAAACAGATCATGTCAAATGACTTGCTATTCTTCCATGAAAAGATTTATTTCTAATACTCTAACACCCTCTAAAAACTATCACAGTAATTATGTATAAAAATGAAGAACAATAACAGCTTTAGGGTGAAAAGATGAGTTCCTTTTCCTTCTTTTTCAATAAGCTTACTAAAGGTTATAAATATCTTTTGAATAATGGTTGCTCCTGTGGGTCTGCATAGGTTGGAGCAAAGGTCTGAAGCAAAGACCTTGGTAGCAAAGGTCTGAAGCCTGTCTTCTTGTTTAATACAATACAGCAACAGGGTAAAGGTTAATGTCTTTCATTGCCCATAAACACCTCTTGCATAAGCAGCTAATGCATCATGACTTCTAACACAAAGCTCTCTCCACTGGACCATATCGTGTCCACTGACTCTGCTCCTGTGGACTGACCAATGTTAAATGTGTTTCTTAATGCTTGCCCTAATAAGCCTTCAAATTGTGTAAGAACAAAGAGGACAGAATTATTAAAATCCAAATGATTTTAATACAGTAGGTACAACAATCCCTCAGTGTCCACTCCTCCTATTTGCATCGTTAATTGTTGTCTGATTAAAAATCGTTAAGAAGCTGAAAACAAGATAAAAGAGAAAAACAAAACCTGACATGGTAGGAGGGATAGGATTTTATAAATCACAGTGAAAGCTTAACCAGATTCCAATCTGCAAACCAGAAATCATTGTTCTTAATAAATTGAGAGAAATGAGAATGCCTAAACACAGACCTTCCATAGTACAAAAGGTTAAAATGGAGAGATCAATAGAATCCTGTAAATTTAGCAAGGATAAGGCTGGAAACTCATTGTATACTGAACTGGCACTGAAGTCTGATACTCAGAGATATATTTCACTGTGCCCCTGGAGAACCTAATGAAACAATCAATTACCTGGCGAGAAGAGCATCTTGTTCAATGGAAACCTAGCTAGCGGTCCTGCTATTGCTCCAGCTGGAGGGTAAGCTGGTTTCCAGCATGCAGGGTTGCTTCAAAACAGGACCTTAAAATGGAAGTCACCAGCTGCCTTGTCCCAGTCAAGGTTAGGAGGGAGAGCACAGAGCAGGTGATGGCAGAGCACTGATGTCAGTATGCTTAGGCTTCTCTGCCACATCTCAGCAGCCATTTCTTTTGCTATCTCCCTCTACAATGACTCAGGGTCACCTCATATCTTTCTCCGAAGCAACACAGAGGTGACCAGATCCTCCTTGCTGTCCTTTGGGGAAGCTGAGCCCACCAACACCTCCGGAGGACTACCAAGCCCATGTGTCAGTGTCATGGGCATTAGCATGCAAGGTTCTTCCCCCTTGTACCACACATGCTGCTTGGTTAGTTGTGCACTGAGCAGTGCTGACTCCCAAAAGAATAATCACAACAAAAATGTTTTTATAACCCTCTGGATAAAATGTAAATATAATTTTAAGGGACAGTAAGTAAGTGTAAATAGATATGTGAAGCCATCAAAAGGTTAATAATCCCAGTACAAGAATTCTTAGACAAACTCTCCTGCAGTTGAGCTGTTAGCAAAGCTATTAAATTTAATTGCAGTATAATTACATAGCCATATACCTAGCTGATACCCAGCTATCAAGCGCACAGCGCGCAGGTTTAACCACACACACACAATACATGGGGTTTGCCTCAGGTGCTACAAGCATCCTGCAGCCAGATGTGCTTCTGCCTTCCCAGCCAGGCTTTATTTCAGTTATGAACATGCTCAGGAATAGATATGGAGGAAGAAGCGCAGGAAGCATTAATGTGAGGAGGGTCAAGCTGCTTTGCAGAGTGGGGATGTGGAAAATCATTTAAACTACGTGCAGAAGACTGCTTTTTGTAACAGCTGCAGTGGAATTAATTGCAATGTTTGTTTGCAATTAACACACCTCTTTGGCTTTGCAGAATTAGGCCAAAGCAAATACCTCATCTTCACCCTCCTGTGCTCATCAGATATGTCTAAATTTTCCTGCTAGGGCAGGAACACTTGCTTCAAATGCTTCACTTGTCTGAGCTATTTCTATGGGATCACATTTAGCTGAGCATGCTATGTGGTGACTAGACAGGTGAATATACAGTGCGTACCTACCTTATTAAATAGAACAAGAATGCTTACATTGTGTGTTGTATGTCCCAATTGGCCAAGAGACCGTGGAGGATCCTTTGAGTGAAGGGCTTCAGTTCTGGGCTTAACAGCATCTTTTGGAAGGCATTGGTTGTGTAGGGTGGTGAAATCCCTGCTGTGGCTTTGGATCTCTTAGAGTGGCACAATAGATCAAAGTCTCTGGCTCCCTCTGGGCTTTCATTTTATGGTTTTAAACAAACAATTACTTTTAAATAAAGGAAATGGCTGGAAGCAGTTACTTTGCTAGAAGCTCACTAAGCTCATCAATTATTGAGTATGAATATGTGTGGAAGTCGTGCTGAACTCCACTTTCCTTGAGGGGGCCTACCAGGAGAGCTTGGGCTTCAGCATGGAATAGGAGCATGAGGTTTGCCACATCACCACGGATCACCTACCCGTGTTGCCTTGTTTCCTGCCTTTGGCAGTGGTCAGTCTGTGACAATTCAGAGGAAAATGACCTCCACCTCCAAACTATTTTTCACTAGACTAAATTTGCAACACACAGAAAGAAATTTCTTCTTGACCCCTATGCGAATCCACTAGTGCCTTGTAGCTCTGGTGACTTTTGCCTTGCCAGGTACAGTGCTAATGGTACAGCAAAACCAACTGGCAGCCCTGAACACCCCTCATTTTTTTGCATTTTGCATCTTGGTTGTTTTGCCACCAGGAACCACTGCTTAGCTACACATTTTGTTGTTATCCATTAAATCCTTCTGCACTCTTTCCATTCCCCAGTTATTGCATCTGATCTTTAGGTGAAAGGATAAAACCTTGTTGAATATTATAATCTGCTCCCTCTGCCCCCTTCTGGGAAGTCAGTTGACCCTTGGTCAATCTAACAATAGTCCAACAAGTGAAAACTTTTTAAAAAAAAGAGCGAGAAGAAGAATTCAGCCCACAGACATTCCCATAAGGACAAGCACAAAAGGACATGCAACTACAAAATGAAATAAGAGAGAGAGAGAGTGTCTTCATGCTGTTTGCTCAAATAAGCTCTTATTATAATAATATTGTAGAGGGTGATGCTTTATTGAAAAAGGCATTTGTGAGAGCACCAACAAGGTAATATTGGGACTTTTCAGAGAAAAGGAGAGTCTCACCTGCTGCTTACTGCAAGAGGGTGTCCTTAGGAAAAAAAGGGTTGGGGAGAAAAAGGTCTGAGGGGAGGATTCCTAGTGCCAGTGTAGCGCACCAGTGTAGAGGCAGTAATTGCAGAGTGAAATTCAATGTGCCCACACATTGCTTTTTCTCTGTATTCAGGCAAGAAGACTAACTAAAAACCAAGAAGTTAGGGGGTTCTCCACTTTGGACCCTGAAATCACCAAACAGGCTGATTTAGTTATCATAGATGTTTCCTTTTCCTTGCCCCACCTTTCCTTTTAGCTTAATAAAAATGATAGCTGAAGCAGCTTTTCTATCAACTGCCTGGCTGTTCAATCTGAAAGGCTCCTTCTGTGGCCTAAAACCCCAATCCGAGCCCCTCAGATGTGGCATGTGGAACTATTTAGCTTCTTTGTGACTCAAAGATTGAAAGTGCCTTAAACTGATCATTTGCTGCTGATTATTCTTGAAATAACTAGTGGGCTATCCATTACAAAATTCGAGGTCAGGAAATGAATCTTTTTTTTCTCTTCCTGCCAGTACTCCAGAGATTTGTATGCTAGCTATAGATTTGCTAGATTTTAAGCTTTTGCAAAGCCATGTCTTCAATTTGGTCGGCAATATCAGCTTTGCTGCCTGAGAGCTCTTAATACAGCCTTGCTATTCACAAAGGGGATCATGAGAGTTATGGACAGAAAAAAATAGTGTGATCTGGATATTTTATATAGGAGTTGAGTTTGTAGACACCCAGATTCACAAAAGCAATTAGAAGTCTACGTGTCATGGACATCATATACATAAACTTTTTTCTGCTTCAGCTATATGGAAAAGTGTTCCATTTATGCTTATCCATGTGAGAGGGAAAGTATGGGTTTGCCTCTTGCACTTTTTTATGGATAGGTTTTATGTGCAGTTATCTTAGATTTTTATGTCAATCTGTACAGCCTGCAAATGCAGGTTATGCACAACTTGTCTCTTCATGGAAACTGTACTTAGTCTTGCAATATAGGAAACAAGGCAACTGTAGAGACAGCAAGTATAGAAATTAGCCCCCTAAACTGAGCCCCTACTAATCTTAAAAAAACTGTTCTGTTCAGCCTCTGCCCTCAACTCAGGTATGAATCTGCCCCTGGAAGCTTGGCAGTTTAATAGTGCATGTGACTGCTACACATATAAACAGAGATTATCCCAATGCTTTGAAGCATTTTGAGGAATTTAAGACATAGGACCTTTGGAATCTCAGAAACATATGGGACATTAAGGATGATCTATTATGAACCTATACCTTTGGGGCACTGTTTTGTTATTGTAGATGATTCACTGTGTGATAAATACCGAAAGTCAAAAATATGGTTAAGATGCAGATGTGTACTAGATGTACTGGGAATATATGTCACTGAAATCGTATGTGGATTTTTTTTTTGTGTATTGGGTTGATAGGGTATGTAACAGCCTGTGACCGGATGAGGAGAACACCATCTTCTCTCTTTCAATCCAGACTGGCAGTGCTGTGAAAATGCTGAAGAAACTAGAGTCCACATTGCACCCATGGCTATAGCTCACAGGAGTAGAAATCATGAAGAAGACGTCATTGTCACAAGTGTTTTCTTGGGTCCTATGTAAACAATTGGTCAGAGAAGGCACTTTGACTAATTACTCTCAGTATATTGGCATGCTTTCAGCTAAGTGAGTGTTTTAGCCAAGCAGGATTTATCAGGTATGAACACTTTGTACTATATTACAACACTGAGTCATTTGTACTTGGATTTGGAAGTAATCTAAGACCCAAGTAATAGCCTTTGTTGATGGCAAATGCAATGAACAATAAAGGGTAGAAATCATCTTCCTGTTGCAATTCACAGCATTGCCCTTCACCTGTCTGCTCCTTCTCCCAAGCAACCTTCCTCTCTCCCTTTCACATCCCCTCCATCTCTCCATTTTTGGATTGGGAGCACAACAAGCAGAACAAGCAAGGATTTAAAATGGAGCAGGCGCTTTGTGCTTCCGAAGGATTTACTGGAATGCAGTCCAGCTTCACTCACGGGCGATGTGGCTTTGGGATTGCCATTGCAGGAAAAAGTGTGCCCGGGAACACGGACTGACGAGGGGACAGCGACGTCTTTACAAGAAGGGCACAAGCAGTGTTAGCAGACGCACTGATAAGTGAGTGCCCAGCAGTGCTGCTGGAGGCTGGTCTGATTGTGTTTCTCCAGAGGTGACAAGATACACACCCTGACCAGCACTGGGGAGAAGCGGGGGTAAATAAGCGAGACAGCCTGAAGATGTGAAGAGCAGCAGTTCTATTTACTGTCACAGAAACAGAGCACGTGAGAGAAAGTGGTTCTTCCCTGTCCTATCATTCTATTCCACTTCAAACTCTACTGTCTACAGAGGGTAGAGTTCACTCCGCATGTTTTCGTTGGAGCTACGGTTTTGTGAGACAGGAGTGTTGCCTGAATATTAAAAATGGCTACAAAGGACAAAGTTATAAATAGGGTGAGTTTCTAGGCAGGGTGAGTTTCTAGGCAATCGCAAAGTGCCTGGGTCCCACAGCCTGGGTGCTCCTGGAGATAGACATGGTCAGGAGACTGCTAGAGCGGCGTAATGAAGCCATCCATCGAGCTGTATTAAAGAGAATGTGAAAACGCATTTCAGACAACACTCAGACAGTGAATCTCTACCCAGGCAATTGCCTACGCAGGGGTATTTGGCAATTGCCTGGAGAAATCGAAGTGTTCGCATGTAGCAAGCCTTGCTGCTTTTGCACTTGGTCATTACGCACAGCTGGCTGTTTTACCCTAGGCAGGATCATCTCCCAGCGGTGGGCGAAATGATCTCACTGTGAGCTGCAGCTGCTTTCAGGGCTGGACACAGGTACAGGTAGCTATGCTTGCACTGCATGTATTTAAGGAGGATGACTGTGAAATATTTCCAGGTGACTATGGGTTTCCCCTGCCAGGTATCCATGCAGTGCACTCACCTCGCCCCATTGCACCTGCTCTAGATGATGCAGAAGGGCATTTGCAGAGCACATTGCTAAACTTACACTTTTCCTCTGGAAAGGAATCCCTGCTTTATTAATGAAGATCTGGGCAGACCTCAAAGTTTGGTCCTTTTCTTCTTTTTCCTTTTGCTTTTCCTTTTTCCTTTTGCTTTTCCTTTACTTCTATTTCTTCTTCTTCTCTTTATTTTTCTCTTTTCTTTCTTGTATTTTGATTTTCTCCCCCTTCCTCCTCCTGGGTCTCTATGGATACCAACCATTCAATTACAAGAGTTCAGTCACAGGGCATAGATGTGTAATAAATAAATAAATAAATAAACAGTGGTCTATGAGTGGAGGAAGAACAGAGATGGACTCAACCCCATTATTTGCTTCCCTCTGTGCTTTTTGCCTCTGGGTACAGAGGAATAGGTACCAACAAAGCTGCCAGGAAAGTGAACAAGTGGATTTTCAACAAGCCACTTTTCTAACACTGCTCTGAAAATTATCCCCTCTAGGAGGAGGGCAAGAAAGGGATAGAGGTGATGGAAAATGGGGAGAGAGAAATGCAGAAGCAGAATGGTCCTGATCAAGGTTTCTGGTGGCTGCTTTTCCATCACCTGCCTCTGCCGCATGCCTGGCGTCACTGCTTTTTCAGGAATGATGGGAAAACAGCCACTTGAGGAGACTCTGGTCAAGACCACTCCATGCTGTGCTCTGACCTCTTCTTTCCCTGAGGACTGCCTCTGCTATGGGAGAACAAAAATTATTTTTTCTTCTCCAAATGAGGCAATAATAAAATTCACTTGTGCCTAGGTTTGCTTAAGCTACCTAATATTCCTAGGAATCCAGAGACAGACACACAGTGCTCAGGTCTCCCATGAAAACCAGATTTTCAAAGACCTTAGCTTCCACTGGGTCTGAATATCTTCTAGAAGAAGGTGTAGTGTAGCCATATTTATTAATCCATATTAATTAAATTGTAAGCAATTAACTTAGCATTTTTTGTCAAGGTGGCTTAGGTTTGTATTTTTACTTTTTTTTTTTTTTTTGCATAGAAAAATGTAACTTCTGCAAAATAAGAATTTTTCCAAGAAAAAATGCTAACCGTTGTTTTTGTAATATGGAGATGAGAACTGGAACCGCTTCATTTGCTATTTTGAAATGAGAGTATTTCAGTTGGCTCAACCTCAATAATGTTTTTTAATGTTTTATTTATTATTTCTCTGGATCTAGTTCAACATTGAACTGTATTTTGCTACAAAAGCTGTCACATGGAAATGGTGCCTTAGACGTGTCATCCGCTGGGGAGCACTGGCCTTGCTGGCTGGAGCAGCATCTCCTGGGCAGGGCGGTTGTGTCTCGGCTGGACGGGCAGTGGCCCCGTGGCACCACGTGCCTGCGGACGCATCCTATGCTCCTTGCAGTCTGTCAGAATTTTGCCATTTCGTCTCTTGCCTGGGCTGTGTTCAACATCACGTTCCCACTTGCTGCCTTGCATAGCTTTAAATTACCTGAAGATTTAAATACCCTGCAAAAGCCCCAAATGTAGCTGAAATGTTAAATTTAGGCCATTGCATCCAAGTGGGAAGCTTTCCCTTATTATAAACTAGACTATATGTGCTTGCTTTGGCAGCACATTTACCAAAACTGGAACAAAAAAAATGGAACAATACAGAGAAGAAATGCATGGTGCCTGATTTATTTTTGATCTTGAAGGTCTTTTCCAACCATGGTGATTCTATGATTCTAGGATTCTATACCTGTCTAAAATGCAAACCATATCTATCTGTGGTTGCTATTGCCTTCCAGACCTAGACCTGCACTCCTAGAAGAGTCCAGCCTTGGCTTTTTCATCAATATATAAGCACAATATCACCTATTAGCTGGATCTTTCTCAAAGCACAGAACCAAGCCACAACTAGCTCAATTTAGCAGCAGGAAAGACCTGTCTTCTACAGGATGAACTGCTGACAAGAAAAAAATATATTCTGTAACTGCTACACTGCCTATGGGAAGATGTTAGGCTTTTTTGCTAAGGCCAGTGTTTATTTTAGGATCTAATCTTGGAGTATCAGCACTTGCTTCTTTATATGCAGGATCTCATTGACAAGAAGTCATAGGAGCTGCAGTGGAACTGCCATGCTCTTCCTCTTGATCGTCCTACTGGCTGGTCCATCAAAGTGATTGGCCACGAGGAGTCCGAGGAGTGGATGACTGTGGTGGAAAGCAGGCTACCAGGACAACGAAGTGATCCCCAATGTGCTATAAAACAAGTGTGGAAGTGAGTGGCTTTGGAAATTCTATTTTCAGTGACTTAGACCTTCAGTCGACCCATCATTCACCTCTCAGCTGTCAGAAGAGGAAGAAAAAACACTATCCCTTGACAGACTAAGGACAAAAGGAGGCCAAATTCTGCTCTTTGTTACACCAGGACAAAGAATATGCAATGAACTCTCATGTCAAGTTGGTCATCTGGATCTCACACCCATGTAAAGGAGAAAAAATATGTGACTGCTGAACTCTCTAATCCCATCTCTGTTACTTTTATATCACCAGTCAGATCTCCCTGCTTTACCATTCCGTCCCCAGTTTCTTCTCTCAGCAGAATGGTTAGCTGCCTCTTGAACTAATTCATTTTATTTGCTTCAGTGATTGTACCTGGCATCCTCTCCCATATCTTTGCCCAGGCTTTCCTTTAATTCTCTCTTCTCTCTGACTTTCTCAAAATGTGCTCTCCATGGTATTAAGGATGGATTTACTTTTGAGCAGGGAAAACTACAAAGTCATGAAAATCCTTTACAATTCTAATTAGACCTGAGTAATGTATGGAGACAAAGCCAGCCTTACCTATAACAGTAAAAGGAGGATCTGGGTATCTGACTGCCTTTTACTTTACTGCTCAGTAGAGAATTACAAAACTATTCTTTTTAACTATGACTAGGGACAGCATAAGTAAAGAGCAGCCTGCATGGCACAGTGCTGTGGGTTAGTCAGGCTTAAATAGAGAATTTGGAAATCAACCACTTCTCGTGGCTTATTATGACTCCAAGTATTTTTCTTTGACTTTAGAGAAGACACTTAAATTTCCCCCGTCTCTGTTTCTTTTCACATAAAAGGTAAAAAAAATATGTATCTGCACTGTACAGTAAATTTGCATTAAGTGCCTTAAAGAGTGTCAAATATTTTCGGCTTGTCACTGATACCTAGATGCAAGGATGAAGGATGTAAGAAAAGTAGAAGGAGGCAATGGAGACCTCTCAGACAGTCTCAGATCTCAAAAAACAAAAAAAAACAAAACAAAACAAAAAACTGTGAAGGTGTGTGCAGGACGTCAGTTTCTTATCTCTCAAATAGAGCCAACAGGCCACACTATCTTTGCACTGAGCCTCTTCATTTGGGTTACTCTGGCGGTCTTTTCTGGTGTCTATAGACTGAGAGCAATGTTTTGATTGGACCTTGAAACTTTGAAAATTATATATCTTGCTATGCAATAAGTTATTTTCCTGACCATTAAATTGCTTTATCTGGCAATGAAAAAAAAATAAAATAAAAATAAAGACATGAACTTCTCTGAAAGGAAGGTGTCTAATAGGCTAAAGTGAATCCCCCTGCTGTCCAGGAATGAACAGCCTAGTTGGAGATGTTATGTAAATGAATTGGTAATATCTACGCACACTTTATTCTTTTACAATGGATTCACAAATCAAATTAAGGCAGTTCTCTCTTTAATTTCTGTGATTTTCTTCTCCTTTTTTTTTCACTTACTGCACTTTGCATAGTTTTTTCATCCAGACCTGGTAGTTTATTAACAGTATTGAAACTCACATGCTAGTCCTTTTTTAAAACTTCCAATGATAAGAAATGCCAACAGTCCATGGATATACATATATATTGCTCCCTATTTTCATTTCTCTAGATTTTTAAACCTTTGCCTCTAGTCAAATCCATCTCTTGTCTTTACTAATTTGAGTGCTAATAATGTCATACAGGAGCAAAGTCATTACCATGGCTGGATTCTATCAGCTTAAAGCAGATATAGACATTTAAATAGACAGTGGGGAGGACTGTTGAGCATGGCTCCTGTGGTCACCTTCCAACCCAGCACAGGAAAGAAATATTCCCCTCTCCTGACAAGCCTGGATACAAAAAAGTTAAAAAAAAATGGTGGAAAAAAAAAAAAAAAGCCTGTGTTTGCAGCAGATATTACCCATGCTTTCCAAAGACCAGAGTAATCCAATAGAGTTCAAATGGGGAGCTGTTGTGAGAGCGACTTCAATGTACCCTATGGAATGGGTAACAACTCAAAGAATAATTTAGCTGTGGAAGGCACGCTGAGAAATACAATTTCCATTGCAGCAAATCTGGGGGGAAAGAAATCAGTGAGATGCTGTTTGTTCCCTAACTGCAGAATGACTTTCACAGGGGATAGCATCAATTGCCTGTGCGGCGATCTTGTACGCCTTGAAACAAGAACCTGCTCTCTTTATAGAAGGGGATGCTGCAGTCTGACAAAGGACCTCAGCAGATTATATCGGACTTCTTCCTCACTTTACGTCTCTTTTATTGCCTTGCTGATAAATTCTTCTTCCCACATAGCAGACCTCACTCTTTTTTTTTTTATTTTTTTCCCTGTCCTTTTACTATGCACACTGTCATTTCTATTTGGCTTTCTGTGAAATACATTTTAGAAGTACAGTTGATTCAGTAGTCAGGTGAAATCAAGTATGTAAGAGAATCTGAGAAATAATGGGAATAAAAAACACACAAACAAGAAAGCAAACAAAAAACCTCCAGGTCAGAGAAACAATAGAGAATTTGACTTGTGGCAAGAGAAGTCTTTGGTGAGCAGAAGACCTGTTTTTGGCTCACCTTGTTGCTTTGCACCACTGCAAGGCTCAAGAACAAGGGGCACAATTAGACATGCAATTCTATTTGAGCAGCAATACCTAATCACAATGGAGCAATTAAGACAATTACTGTACGTTTTATATAACAGGACAAATGGATCTCACTTTTAAAGTCTTTGAAAATCTACTATAAAAGCTGTAATAATGCATTAATATATTAATCCTTCTAATCCTGTCAAACTATTCCAGTATTTCTGTAAAGGGTTGACAGGAGATCTCAATAATAAGAGGAGTAGCAGCAGCCACTTGGTAGCATTGCTTTTTTAACCATTTGCCTTCGTTAGCTGTTGAAAATCATTTTGGTTTAGAGGAAAAGAGGTGAGACAAGAGAATAGAGAAATTTTGGAAAGCTTTTCTTGACCTCTGAAATTTTCTCCATTTTTTCCTTCTCTTAAGGCTCTATAAACACTTGGTAAAGGCTCCCTGACTTGTTCAAACTGCCTTTCCTATTGAATCCAACAGAAATATGACAGTTTACTTCTGGTGACTGTCCGTTCCTGTTAGTTTTTGTGGCTTGGGAAAAAACAGAGGGAGCTGGCTTTGCAGAATTCCCCAAGCCAAGGAGCTGTCTCAGTTAATGCCTTTCCCCTGTAGCCTCCTGCATTACCACCTCCTGTGGCAGCTCCTGCCTCTGCAACCTGCTGCATATACACTGTGGATAGTTTGGACACCTGAACTGAGGCTAGATTCTGAGATATGGAACATACATATACATGTGTGTATATATATGTGTGTGTGTATACATGCATATATGTATAAAGAAATATAAATAGAAAAAAGACATTTTGCAAAATAAAGACACAGTTAGCATGGTTACGCTATTGTGGAGAAAGGAGCAGAGAACTAAAAGAAATATATTTGTATTTATGTATGCTTAGATCAGATCCAGGAGGCTTTTCTGATTCTCCATTATCCAGCTGGCAAGCTATTTGCAATACTGACTTAATCATGAGTCTGTGTCCCCGTTCTTAGGCAAAGTCGTGTTCTTAGATCTCTGTTAGGGAAGAGAGTGTTGACTTGGATATACAAAGTTTAAGTAAACTGCAGTCTCTCCTCACACAGATATCTTTGATTCCTAATGACTTCAAATAATTTTTAACCCTCTGCCCACCCAACTACCAACTACTGCAATGCTTAACTAACCCTTTAAAAAGTTGTTATTCTACTGTAAGACAACATACTCTTTTCTGCCTGGTGTGAAAATGCTGAAATCTCAATGTGAAGTCTTTTTCACAAAGCCAACCTTGCATTTCATAGCAACAAAAATCTTGACAATCACCCTTCTACAGTAATATACATTGCACTAATACAAGTAGCTCATTAATACCTCTTAATTGTGACTAGACACAATGGCTAAGTAGCCACTTTGAGGAGATGATGGGTGTGAGGTGAATGACCCCAGTGCACTGTTTCAGAGATTTCTTAATGTCTGGATTTTCAGTACAGCCTAGGGAAATTAGATACACAGTAGCTATCATATTTCACTGAAATTGCAGTACCTATTTTGGCTTAAAAAAAAAAAAATCTTAGCTTTAATCTTTCTGTATTTAGGTTCTGGTCTGAAAGCCAAAGCTAATATTTCTTTTCCTAATTTAGAAGTTCATCCATTAGTATCTAGGAAGGATGTGGGTGGTGGCTTTAGTTTAGTTAAGGCTAGTTAAGTACTGTCTGAAAGTCTGTGACATGGTATAAGCAAAGACAGTATTTTCCATATCTTCTCAAAAGTGCAGGGCAAAAGAAGAGCTTTGGACTCCTCCATAGCTAAGACTTTATTTAAACATAATGACCCTCTATTTTAGATGGTGTCTTTGTGGAAAATGCTGGCTTAATCCTCACCTGTACTGATCTGTCTGATTTTTACCAGATGAGGATCTGCCTCTCTATGCCTAAATATTTTAGAGAGCTACTTAAAGCAGTCGCTCCAATAACTGATGCCAGAGAAAGAGAAAAGAAGGGAGAGGCTATGTCCTTTCCTTGCAAGCTTCCCATGCCAATTTTTGAAGGGAAGTTTTATCTCCAAAACTAGGTTTTATGCATGGGGACAATCCAAATTGTTTCTACAGAAATATAAGGGTGGACATGCCGAAGATGCCCAAATAAATTAGAAGTGTGTTGACTTGCTGAAGTGTGTGGGCGTAGTGGTGGACTACTCATCCAGGTGACCACCATATGAGGTGGCATTTGGAAGGGCAGCCAGGGCAGGGGACTATGCAGGCAAGTGTAGCATTTGGGAAGTGCTTGCTGCAAAACTGATGGCTGCAGGGAGATGGTCTCTGGCAGGAGAAGGGCAGCATCCCAGCAGCTGACAGACACCGTTCTCCATGGGAACATTTAAATTAAGGTAAAAAATGCTGTCCTTTGAATCAAGCCATTTGACAATACAGATGGGCACAGTGAGGGTCTCGGAACAGTGGGCAATGCACATTACCTGCAATGAGTCAGCCAGGACACAATAGGGTTTGAGGAGTCAGAGTCAGTGATTCAGGGTTAACAAATTTCTACCTGTCAAGGGTAGGTTGTAACACCCAGACCATCCTTTGGCATATACTGAAAATACATTTATGCAGCTTAATTTAAGTTACACACCGTGGGAGGGCTGGTGACCTCAACATCTTATTCTGATAGCAGAATATGTTAACAAAAATTAAGGTTATTGATTGCAGTGATTCTTTTCAATTGGCCTATTAATGCTCGTTTTATGTAACAGGACAAATAGATCACAGTGTAAA
This sequence comes from Nothocercus julius, assembly GCA_013398735.1. Taxonomy (NCBI): domain Eukaryota; kingdom Metazoa; phylum Chordata; class Aves; order Tinamiformes; family Tinamidae; genus Nothocercus; species Nothocercus julius. Next base: position 560,483 of record VZSV01000103.1, read on the forward strand.
GTCTTTGAAAATCCCCTGTGAAAGCTGTAATAATGCTTTAATGTATTAATCCCCTTAATCCTGTCAGACTCCCAAAGAATTTCTGTAAAGGCTGACAGGAAATCTCAATACTAACAGCTGAACCAGCAACAGATGTTTTTCAATAGGTGTTTTTAACTATTTGCCAGTCTTTGGTCTTTAAAATACTCCTCAGCTGAGCATGAAGAGCAACTGTTGCTGTGAGGCAGGAGGAACAATCTTGGGAGGTTTTGTGGATTGAGTGTTTGTTAAATTTATGGTATGGTGAATCAGAATAAGTGCAGTGAATGCCCCAGAGTTATGTTACCTTAGGGGCAAGAACCAGCATCTTAGATCCCTTGTTGCGCTGTCTCCCTCCTTTCTGCCCCACTTTGTTTCCTTTCTCTTTGCTCTTATCACTTTTATTTGGTCGTTGCCCAGCACTGCGTACTCTCTGCATGTTAAAGCAAGAGCAGGGGGAGGCTGTACGGGAAGAAGTGCTGGATCCAAACGGTCAATCCGCATGGACTGTCCTTGCTGCTCCATTAGTGCCTACGGGATGCAAGTACCGAGCACCTGGGGCTCAGATCTGCACTGGAGCAAATCTCACCTGGCGCATGGCCGTGTAGGACGGTGGTGTACGTTGCTGTCTTGGGGGCTCTAATTGCATTGAATGCTCCTGCAGACTCAGCACGCTCGGTGAGCAGGTGGGGGATGATGCTCTTTTGGGTTGCGGGATATAAATAATGCTTCACCAGAATGCCAATGTGTTTCTTTGCTCAAGTGTCTTGAACTCAGTGAGTAACGTGCAAAAAAAAAAAAAAAAAAGAAAAAAGGGTAGATAAAACCATGTTAGCAACATAATGGCAGTACTTCTTTGAAAGGTGGCACCTCCAATTTCAGGCATGTTCTTAGCAGTCTATAATTTAGATGGAGCTGAAGCGTTTAGCCTGTAGGACTTTGTTTTTCTTCCTTCACCTTTTTCTTTAACTGGTAAAGAAAATGACATTCTATGTAAAATGTAATAACCAATAATGAATCCTTTAAAGAGCAACATTATCTTTTCAGCACACATTTCCCCTGTACCTCTCCTAATTATTTGATTAAATATGTGCCTTAGCGGGTTTAGTGTTTACTGGAGTGATCAGGATGAATTCATTTTCCTTGTAGTGAATAGAAGATAGTGTAATTGGGGATCCTATGTAGTTACTTGCCTTTGTGATATGGGAGGAAAAACAAAACGCTGACAGCTATGCAGGATCAGTACAGCCTGTATATTAACTCCAAGCCCTTTTGATTTCATTTATAGCAGTGTGCATGATTAGTAATTTCACCAAATCAACAGAATTGTTCTGAACCTGAAATCAGGAACAACATTCTTTGCTGTGCTTTCTCCCGTGTGGCTGCTGCTTCAGTATCTTCCCTCTCTGGCAAGCTAGTTCAGAAACCTGTTTCCCATTCAGGGTGCAAACAGTGCACAATAAAGTTCTCTTTTAGCATGCACACTGTGAGGACAAAGTCCCTGCAAAGTCCCTGACTGCAGCGTTTCCTGAGGGAGCAGTGGTGAATAAAGAACAGCCAGGACCCTTGTTTGGGGTTTCAGATAGGAAAATAGGCAAACTTAATATTCACAAATCAGAGATGGGTAAACTTGGTGCAAAAGCACTTATCCTAGATCAGGACAGTCTTCTTGTCTCCTCTCAAGCATCTTCAGTTTCTTTGGTCTGGACCTCCCTTGGACAGAAAGCTCTTGATGCACTTCGTTTGGGAAGTCCCATGATGAACCACAGAAAACCACCAAGAAATGAAATTACAGTGCAGTTGGGGAAATATAGTCCACCCACTCAACACACCCTACACGAGGGAATGAAAACACAATGAAAGCAGCATAGAAATGCCTGTGAAGTACTGTAGCATCATTTATTAATCTCTGGTTTAGTGTACATGTTGTACAAAAGTGTACAGTTTAGAGGTTTTCATGTAAAGATCAATGTTTTCCCTTAGTAGGCGGAATAATTATTTTCTGACAAGCTTAACTCTGAGTCACGACCAAAACATGAAGCCACGATGCTGGGAGGTAGCTCACGTGGCAGCATCTTCGGCAGGAGGGCTCTTCCAATGCTCCCAAAAGAGCCTGAATGCAGCGTGTGGCTTCTCACTATCCCCTGTGGACATACTGGCTTATCCAGACTCATGAATTTTATACTTTATCCTATGCATTGATAGTTTATTTGAGCCACTTTCACAAGAATAACATTCAGCATCTTCCTGCTTAATGCCTTGGCAACAGCATTTTTTCTTTCTTTCCTTTTTCTTTTCCTTTTTACCCGTGCAAGATGCTGTGCCAAGAAAAATCTAATACTCATCCAGAAGGATTAACTAGATATCATAACAATATCCATCAGTTTACCCACAGAAGAACGGAAATAGTTTCCTTCTGTGTAACATAGTTTAGTGAGTATTTCACCTTAACTTCTATGTTCAGACTGTTTGTAGTCCAGAGATAAGTCTTTGCAAGAAAATCGATAATAATTCATGCATGCACAACCCACATCAGCTTCCACAGGACATTAGGTTTTGTATTAACATAACTGAAAATTGGAAAGTTCCTTTTTCAATAGAGTAGAGATAACTACTATAAGTGCTTTTCACATATGTGTTTGAGTCCCCTATGAAGAGGGAGACTGTGAAATATAGCTTTGTAGGTACATTGTTTCATACAAGCTTCGCATTGCAAGTGTTTCTGAAAGATAGCATCAGAAATTCATGACACATTAGACTAGCTTCATTAGAGACACACTGTGCTGTGGGTTTCATCTAGAGAATTGTAAATGACCAATTTGTCATTTCTTTACCTGTTGATCAAATAAGAATGAGAAATAAGGGAATTCTTAGGTCTGGGACTGAAAAGGAAGGAATGTCTCTTTGGTACTGTAAAATGCCTGTCTAATTAGTAGGGGAATGTCAACAGAATATAGGACTTCAAGATCAAGAATTCGAGGGAGAGTAAATATCATATAAAACATGGGTTGCATTGGCCTAGGGACTACAGCTTCCCAAAACTATTTTAAATGGTACCTCTACTTTCTGTTACTGATGCTTGGGCTCACAGTCTTATTAAAAGATGAAATAAATTATATTGGTGGTTGAAGGGATAAAAGATAAAATATGAAATCTTTCACTGTTTTGCAAGGGGTTTAAAATGAGGGCCAGATTCTCAATGATCTGTGACAGGTCAGTTCTGTAGCTCAGCTTTATTATGTTGTAAATCTGCACTGTGAGGCATATTCCAACATAAAAGAAAAGCACTGTTACACCTAGAATTGAAACCAAAGAAAAATAAGCCTTCTATCAGTAAAAGTTCATGCTTTCCTGCTGTCAGACGTAAAGATAAATAAACCAATCTATCAGGGTTCCCTTTAAGGTACGGAGACAAGTGTAGATCCTGGTCCTGGCTTTGTGCTCCCTGACTCTGTGGACTGCTGAGATTGAGGAGTAGAAGTGGCAGTTGGCTGGTCAGACCTCAGTCCACTGATCAGCTTCATCACAGCCTTTTTGGCCCTACCTGCCTGTCACACTGCATGGGACGACAGGGCTAAAGTCACGTCAGCCCCCAGAAAAGCTTGAGCAAGATCAGAGCTCGCATTCAGCTCACAATGTCAGGAAAGAAAAAAAGTGTAAATTCCCTGCTTGCACCCAGGATTGAGTGTAGGCACCTTGTGATGCTCATATGCATGGGGCAGATGGCAGCAGTCACTCTCCATCATGTAATTAGATGTGTACCACATTGCATGTTGCTACTCCATAACTTCCTCCCTCTTTTGATAACCTCCCCCTCGCCACCTTGGCTTTATTTGTTAACTTCTGGGAAACTTGTGGAAAGCTCTTGGTATTTTCTGCTCAGGAAATTAGTCCAGTTTGACTGGCTGGTTGAATATGAATCAGTCTTAGGGGCTGTATTCGTCTTCATTCGCGGACATGGGAGAATGAGTGTTTAATGCCTTTGGAGAGGGTTTTAACCCACTGCTAGCTAGGCACTGGATTAGGTCTATCCATTTTATCAAATAATGAAAAGTCAGAACACTCTGGAATCTGTTGTTGACCTGACTGGCACAACTTACTGCTCTCAGAGCTCTTCGTATTGATGGAAAATCTAAATCAGAAAAGGTGTTGTCTTGCTTGGCATGAATTGACTCATTTGTCATCATTCTCACCAGGGAAACCAACAGCTGAATTGGCTGTCAGGGCTGAGCTCTACAAGCAGCCTCCCTGAACCTGGCTTGTTGAGCATGTGGGGGAAACCTCATAGTAATATTGCCTCCAGTGTTCAGCTGATTGCTGTGCCATGACTTTCAGAAACAGCTCTTGATCGAGCATATCTCACTTTTCACATGGGTAATTGGAGACATATTGGAAGTGCTTGATCTGAGGTATCTACCACTCTAAAATTTCTTAAGTGGAGAC
>VZSV01000103.1:564994-689728 GCA_013398735.1 Nothocercus julius
AAAAATAGAAAGAAAGGAGAAAAAGGAGATACTCCAAACCCTTTATTCCTTTTGAAAAGCCTGGATATGGATTTTCACTTCGAAATAGATTCACAAACACTATAGTTACTCCATTAAAAATGAAAGAAAATGCTACTCACGAAATCATATGATCAATTTGAAAATGTTTATGTTATAGAGATGATCAGTTCTATGGTATATTTACACTGTTTTGTAGAAACATGCATGTGGAAATATATTTACTCCAATAATTATATGCTCCATAATGCTCTTGGAAGAAAATACATGCCAAAAATAATTCACATAAAAATATTAAGGCCCCGACATAACTAGTGTAGCAGTGATGCAGTTTTCTAAGTGCAAAAATTTTCCCAGCTCTTTGGTATGTCATGAAGGAATAACGAATGCAAATGCTGTTGATAATCATTAAAATTCTGCAAATGAAAAATGACTCACCCCCTTTGTTAATTCTAGCTCATTGCATAGAAGATCTGTGAATGCCTTTGTCAGTGACACTGTTAGCTTTGGAAAATGAGAAGAAGGCTCTTGAGCAGCTTTCCAGTTCCTGGGAAACTTTGTCCTTGTATGGTAGCAAGATTTCAGACTGCCAAAGTGATGTCATTTAATCACCTAACAGGTGTGAAATGGCTCCAAAAATAAAGACTGCCTTTGACAGTTAGCTGTGCTGTGAAAGGGTCTGCGATGGTGGTGATCGTGATGATTAAGGAAGGAATATCACCTACGTGCCCTGGGGAGTTTGGGGCCCCATTGTTCTCACTTCTAAATAAAATCTCCTGAGACAGCTTGTCATATAAGCTGGAAAGACTGACAAAAGATGAGAGCTATTTTAGGAACAGAGAACTAAAAAAGTAAAGGATTACTAATCACCTTGTGGCACCTTGAAGCTCTGCTCACAGAGCAGGACCCTGTCATGGTGGACGTCCTAGAAACAGTGAGTGTCTGTTGCACATGGGACCACGGATGACCCTGAAAGGGTCCAGTGAGAGGCAAGGAACAGTGGGACACTTGGGAGATGGGCTTTGGCACTGCCCTTGGAGCAATGTGTCATTACAACTTGTAGGATGTTTCTTGTTAGCTGCGGTGGGGACCACAAGTGAGAGGTCAAGCTGGCTGAGAGCAGGAGTTGGAATAATTTGCCTTTGACAGAGATAAAGTCCTCAGCTTTCATTTAATCGGATAACGTGTGCTACAACCTTGCGATTTGCTAATTTGTTGCACTGGAATATGATTAGAAGATGTTTTGAGACTGGGTGATGAGGAATTTTAATAAGACATTCTGAGGTGGGGCTGTTCCAACACCAAGGATTTTGTTACAGTATTTTAAGCTCATTGTGACTCTAATGATGTTACAAATCTGGAAGTGAGATAAATGTAAATGAATTGCTATTGAACTGGTGACGAGAAACTTTTAAAGTGTTGTGGGACATATGTAAATAAATATGTAAATTAAATGGTTTCGGTTATAAAAGGACATGTCTGAGGAATGGCTCTTTGGAGGTTCTTTGGATCAGCATCAAGGATGATGATCATTTGGAGCTTTTACATATGTTAATCATCTTGTTCTTGCAGGCCAAAGAGGCTATGAATATAAAAGTGCTAACAGCCTATTACCAAGTTGTTTGCAAGAGTCCTCATAATAGAAATGTTAACTGAATGGCTTAATTTCTACTTAAATAAACCTGCAGCTTGCTGTAATAATTTGCATGTGATTGGTTGGAACTGGAAGCATCTAAAATAAACAGTGTAATTAGGCCTTATCTTATCTCAGTTTAGCCTGACAGTCAACAAAAGATTTGGGATGGAAAAAATTGTTTGTGTTAGGTGTGATACACAGGAGGTAGATATGGGATGGTAACAGAAGGAAGCACAAAGGGGCCAAATGGGTGGGTGAGAAAAGTGATCTTTTCAAAAGCATTTTGAATCAATAGGAATTGCCAAGATTGCAAAAAGGAAAGCATCAATCAGGATGCAAGATGGTGAGAGACATACACAATTTGGCTAAGGTCATACAATGACTTTCTGAAGTAGCAAAATATAGAATGAAAATTTTTAAAGTCTTCTGACAATAACTGGTGGTGTCAAAACTCTCAAACCTTTCCCTAGGGAAACAAACATTTTGGAGGTTATTGGCATAAGATTAAAAAAACCCTAACCGCACAAACCAGAAAAGCAAACGGATATCCGTGTGCTTTCCAGCTCTTGCTCAAAATAAGCTTAGATAGATGATGAGCAAGTGTCCCAAACCCACTGCCCAGGAAGATTTTTGGTACATGTACATGACGTGGCATGCCAGCATGGTGCTCTAAGACCTTGTGTAGGAAGAGGAGATCCGCTTGCAAAGATGGTGTAATTTCTAGCTGGAAACATTTCTTGTCCTGCTTCCTTATGAAGGACAAGAGAACCCTCTGCCTGACCAGCATACTCGCAATCGGCCTCGGGGCACTCCAGAACACGGTAACTCAGATCTGCTTTGTGCTCCCAAGCATGAGTGGATTTTTGTTATTATCACTTCTTATTTTTACACCTTGCTGGGGAGGATTGCTCTTGGACCCGTTGGTCGTGAGAGGTGGGAGGAGAGATTCAAGTTTTACCCGCTTGGAGATCATTGAAGCAAGAAGTGATGCTACTGATATTTCCATAGTAAATCTGTTTTTTAGTCCTTTGAGGTGCCCAGCTCCCCCGAGCTTGGCTTTTTGAAGTAATAAAATCTAATCTAATTTCTGATGTATTTAACTGAAATGTAATTTCCATTTTTTGTGTCCTGTAAAGAACAACTGGCTCTGGGGATCCCTGATAAAGCTGTGGGAGGGACCCCCTGCTTCCATATGCACAGAACTAATCAATCCGCTGCCAGGAGTTTGCGCTAATATCTGTGGTGATTGCAGCTCACGTATAATGAAGACAAATCCTGTTCTGGCTAAGGATCAATAATTCAAGGGGGGAAAGGGGCAGCCAGGAATGGTGGATGGAAGCTGCAGGAGCATCTGCCAGTGAAAAGCTTTTGGAAAACAATGAGCTTTAAAAACAGAGTGTAGGACCATTACTGAGAATTACTGAACATCCTATGGGTAAGAGGAAGACCATGTGAATACAAAATACCCCCTAAACCCCCTAAACCCCCTCCCTCTTCCAAAATCCAATTCCTTTTAGGAGGTCCTAGGAGAGGTATTTAGAGCCTATTAGAATGGCAGGAAGCCAGCTTTTAATCAGCATGCTAATTCTGGGATGACATCATACGGACCAGTAGCTCTACCTGCATATGTTGATGCTGAGGGAGCTGAGCTGGCAACCTCAGCCTGATTTTCTCAGGTTGCAGCTGAGAAAATTGATGGCATTAGGCATCTCGAGGAGGTGGCACCATAGCTCATCTCCTCCATCGAGACAGTTGTGGGTCCCAGGTGCAGATCAACGTCTCAGCACCACACCATGTCACTACTTCTGCTGTGGGCCTTAATGTTTAACCATACGTGCCTCATATTTTAAAAAATTAATTGGACATGGACTCTAGATGGTTGTCGTAACATCTTGAATCAAATCAGAGAGATGGTGTTAACAAGAACGACGAGGCAGAGTTTGGTCTATTCGGGTTGTTATTTGTTGTCCACTTCAAAGCACTGTGAAAGGGTTAAAAAGCTGCATGAGACTTTCCTTATGCTGAGACAAGAGAACTAGGGGTGTATTGATTTCAGGCCTTTTTTTTTTTTTTTTTTTCTATGAGCTCTGTTTTTCGCTTGCCCTGCAAAAGTGATTATTCGACATAAATACAGACGGTTTACAGTGTTTACAAGTTAGCTGATATAGCAAGTCTCCTTGTCATGTGCCCCTGGAATATAGGGTAGGGTCAGAATTGCAAGCCCTGAGCATTCAGAAATCACAAGTGAATGCTTTTAGAAATCACAAGATTCACATAAAAATCATGAGATATTTTTTTCTTTTCCTGAGGAAAGAAAGAGAGCCATAAGTTTGCCATGATTTCTTTTCTGAGCCTGTAAGGGCTTCCTTGCTTATGCTAGTCAAATTTTATCACATGACTCTGGAAGCTGGGTTTTTAAGATAAAAACTGCCAAAACTGTGTGAGATGACAGTGCTGAAAGCTGATGGCATCGCATCAACTCAGCTGTATCTTGATTCTCTTTGGGAATGAAAAGTAAAGGGGTAGGAGAGTTCTGCTTCCTCCTCAGGAATATTTTAGTGTGAACTAAAATTTTCTGCTCAGTCACTTAAAAATAGAATATAGAACATAGACTGTTATTATTATTTAAACCCCCTCCTTCTTTCACCCTTAAAACTGCAGGTAGGAGTGAAATGATGAGTGACTCTATACAAGAGAGGGATGACAAGCCCATGGGATAGGTTCCCCAGAAATGCAGCCACCACTCCTGGCACACAGGGGCGAGAGGCTTGGAAGAGCACGTGGCCCCTGCTCCCTGCTAGTGCGAGGGAGGGATTTGGCAGAGCTTCATGTTTAGGGGTTTTAGTGGCAATAAAAGCTTGCCAAGGCCAAGGATGAAACAGCTTTGCTAAATATTTTCTTTGCTATAATTTCGCATTATTGGAGACTTGAGGGAGACAGGTCAGTCAGCAGCAGAAGTGTGGTCAGGAAGGAGTTCGTGCTTCACTCTACAGTAGAGGAAATGAAACGTCCCTTTAGCTGGTGGTCAGGGAAGAGCATCTGGTTCAGAAGGAATAGGAAATACTGAAGACTGAACTCTCTTCACAAGGGGATGTCCAACTCAGCTAGAAGGTACCTTGGACTTACATCCAGCTGCTGCTCATCTTGCCACTAAGCAGCTCTCCTGTCCCCAAAATGCCTTCATAACATTTTTGGCCCCGTGCGTGTAAGATCTTTTTTGTTAGAGACTAAGAGGAGCTGATAATCTTCCTCAATGTCTCTAATTTTCTGCTGCTACTGCCCTTTGGGCATCACTCTCTGGTGCTCTCTCCTGAATCCTCTTATATCAGTCTTCAAGGCCTAAATGCCACAGCGGCTACCCTAGATCTCCCATGATTTGACAAGAAAGCATCTTCCCTTGAAAAGTGCAGAGAGAAGAAAACTGAAAGCCAGCTCCCTCCATCATAGCGTGGTCCCATTGCAGACAGGTCTGGTGGAGGAGCTAGTGGACAAATGAAATGTCCTTGCTCCTGGCTGAGACCAGATCAAGCACACCAGCAGGCATCTGCAGGAGGCGGGCTTTCCCTGTCCCCGCTGTAATAGTTTGCAGACGAAAAGAACATTGTGTTCCCGGGGCTGACAATCTAGGAGCTTTAGTCAGTGCTAAATTCACTTTAATAATAATCCTCAATGAATCAGGTGGGGAATATTTCACAAGCTTAAAACACCAACGAACCTGCAAGATTGTCTTAAATGCAAACCCAGGAAAGTGAGAGCTTCCAATTTATTCTGAGAGGGTGTTCGGAAAGAGACTGCAGTCATTTTATAACATAAGAAAGCTGTGTCTTCGTAGGGAGGGAAACATTATAGCATTTGTGAACAAAGTCCTTCATTTTCCTTTTCTCCACTTTAATACTGCAATCCTTTTTACCAGTTGAAGTAAGAATGAGGGGCCAGCATCCCATTTGCCTTTGCTGAATGTTAAGCTGATGTATGCAGAATGGGAGTAGCTGGAGACCCAGTGGACTTGTATGGGATACTGAGACACGGCAAAGGCACATATGCTGCAGTTCTGACTATGTCATTTTACTGCTATATGTAAAACACCATCTGTGGTGCAGAGACCTCTGCTATGAGGGAGATGCACATTCAACCCAGAAAATTGTCAACTGAAGTGCTATAAAGTTCTCTATAAGTGTCTTCATCACTCATTGCTTGAGAAAAGCACCTAATATCACAGAGCATTGTAGCAAGAACTAATGTAGATGTAGTGAGCCAAAAACAACACTGGCGTAAATGGGCCAGCTTGACTGGCTTTATTAGTAGAAGTGGATGCAAGCTCCATGAACAGGGGTGTAACTCCACTGAATTTAGTGGTACCTTAGTGCAACACCATTCAAAGATGCAGTGAGGGGGATGGCAGGTGTTTTAACACATGATTTAATTTGGCCCACAGTCTTCTTGTTTAAAGATGCGTTTTATGGAAAGCAGGAGCCCAGAGGTGCCAAACGGGCATCCTTCCTAGCAGGGCTGTGCAATTCTGCAAGGTCATTCAGAGTGAGGCCCTAAAACTTCACCTTCACAACCCTCTCCAGGCAGCAACAGCCTGAAGGAGGTGTGTGTCTCCCACACACAGGGACCAGCAGCTCCAAAGACATTAACAACCTTTTATTGTGGAAGTCAGCCTTGAAAAAGAAAAGCAAATAGCTCTGCTTTCCTGACATGTGCAATACCACTTACTGCCACGGAGTGTCCCAATCGGGTGCCCAAGAGCACTGGGAGATGCTTGGGAAAAAGATGGGTGGTGTGTGCGCTGCTGCAGCTCTACCATCAGGCTTAATAGAGGAAATTAATGTTGCATTTTTCTCCACTAACTCAAGACCTCTTTAGAATTATTTCCTGATGGAGCAAGAAAGGAGGGAAAAAAAATCCATTTTTTTCCACTAAAACAGTGTCTGCAAAATAGCTTTTTTTTTTTTTTTTCTGCTGAAGGCATCTGCAAATGGCTTTCGTTTGCAATGCCGGCTGCTCTCCGCTATGCGGCTCTCCCCTTTCCGGAGGCCTGGCAGCTGGAGCTGGCAGCGACGGCTCTGCCATCGCCAGCAGGAGGGCTCATGCCAAGTAAGTGGCTCATTAGCAGTTGCAGCAGTGGGGAGCTTGCTGTTTAGTTGCTCTGCTCTTGCCTGTAGATTGGGCTTGCTGTTGAGCTCCGCGCTCATAAAAGCAGCGTGAAGTTTAGAGACGTTTGCCTCTCACCAGCAGGCAGCAGCTCATTCATCACAGCAGTGGTGAGTTCTTGGGCCGTGGTGCAACCACAGCAAGGGAAAAATGAGGCTGGGGAGAGGGGGAGCTGGCAGGCAGCTCGCTGCTATGCTGGAAGTGCAAGGGTAGGGCGGAGAAGAGAGGAAAGGGGGAGAGGTGCTTTTTCTCTCCCAGGAGTGGTACCTCTGCTCATTGGGCTTCATCACTGCAATTGCTAGAAGTGAGGAAAAGACAGAGATGCTGGCAGAGGGTTCAGAGTGGAAAAGAATACTGAACGTTGGCCTATTTATATGGGGGCATCTGACAGGTGTGTTATATAGTAGGAAGCCTCTTGATTTATTACTGGAAGGAGCAAGAAGGACTGGGCTGACTTGGGACTGAACCTAATCTCTAACCATTACAGACCTTCGAGGGCTCCAGGAGGGGTGGAACTGCATTTGATGTGACTGTAAAAATTGCACAGGTGGTGAGGATGGAAGAAACTCAAGGTACGAACCTAGAAAAGCTTAGAAGGAGGGAAAAGTCCCATCAAAACTGGACTAGGGAGACAAGAGAGATGGGGGAAGATGCTTCACCATGCAGCAAGCAAAGGCCAGGGAATAAGCCCCAGCATACACAAACTCTTTCACGTAGTATAGAGTATTCAGATCACGACTAGAGAGGCTCCTCCAGATCAGAGTACACAAAATCTTCACAATTCATCTCACAAAAACAAACAAACAAAAGACAAAAAACAATGAATGTAAGTAAAGTGAAAAAGGAAGAATTGTTCTTCCTTTTAATACTAGAGGAAGTGAAATTCTGAATCTTGTAAAGGAAGCTGTATTGCAGAATCAGGAGTTAAACTCGGTTCTTTTCAGGCTGCCGCGTATGGGTTTTTCTGCAAAACTCTCCTCTTTTCCAAGTATGTGATCTGAGGATAATTATGAGACAAAATATGCCATTCTGATTTTTTACATTGCATTTTTGTACTTCCTTCTATCACAGTTACCTGAGAAGAAAAGACCATTTTGTGCAGTGAATATACCCAGAAGGTAGCTTAGGCTGTAAGCAAACTGTTTTGGTCTTTCTGCACAGGAATACAGAATAACTCAAATTTCTTTGCTTGCTTCTTGCTAGTAGAGCCAAGTGTTGCCATCTGAACTGGAAATGTGACGTGGTGATTAATGTGGAAACTTCTGCCATATGGTGCACCTTGAGTCAGTGCAAATCACAGCAGGGTTAACTCAGGCCATAAAACATGAAACTATTGGTGCGTTCATGCCCTGATGGGCAATGTGACTCTGGGCCTGAGCCTGCTCCTTGACCATTGGTTGATTTTATGTGATCAAGTGGCTTTTTGGGTACATTTTGTGAACCATTTATAGTTTACATTCTTCTTCTCCCTGGCTTTGACATGAAGCTGCGATCCAGGATGAATTAATGAAGTTAATGCAACTGTATCCATCCTTCCCCCAATGTTAGGGCAACAGCAGCCTGATTTGTTCCTGGAGTGGTGTAGATGTTGCTTGAGTTTTGGCCATCATTTATTTTGATCCTTTGCAGAGAGGAGCTGACCAGGCTTGAGGGCAAAGTTTTAGTGGCTGTCAGAGTAATACCCAAAACTTGCAGAACGATTCAGCTTGAGCAGTGGAAAGTCTAACTTGTACATGCAGTCTAAGAAGGGGACCTGTGCCCGTTGTGTTTTATGCTTGCCCTGTGCTTGTTGACAACTCAGCCACCACGCTAAGTAAATGCCATGCACGTAAACGTATCAGATTAAAGGTGCCTTTAATGCTTCTATAGCATGTACCTAGAAATGTCATGAAAGATAGATAGGTAGAGTCCCTTGGCACCATCTCTAATTCATGTGTTTGCAACTTTAATCCTTAGCTTGATGGTGTTTTAATTGACAGAATGTAAATTCCTTTTTGTGGTAATCCTTCTGGCGCATGGAGCTGTGGACAGATGCTCTCAGCTCACAGACAGCAAGTGGGAATAGACAGGGGGGCTGGCACTGAAGTGGTATTTACACAAATATTTCCTGGCTTTTTTTTTCTTTTTTTTTTGGTTTGCTTCAACTCTTGGGATCCTGCTGAAGTTCACTGCGATTGCATCTCTCCTTTCTGTCTCTCCTTTCATGATTGATGCAATAGAACTGTGGCATTTTTTTTCCTGGACATTTCGAGCTACTCTTAATGAAGTCTTTGAGTTTTGTAAACACAAGAAAAAAGCTGAAGGTATTTGGGAATGAAGAGGGAAACCATAAACGAGTTTCCTCTGAAGGACTTTCCTCCTTACCAGCAATTTTTAGCTGAGGAAAGTTATTCCCTGCATTTGTTTTCCAATGGGATCAGAAAGGAGGATGCCCCATTAAAAACGAGGAGGCCATGCAGAGTCCTGCAGCCGTGTAGAGGAAGGTACCAACAATCAGACTCCTTCCAGTGCTCTCTGTAGCTCTGCTTAGAGTCATATCCTCTGGTAATTGAGATTAACTTCGTGACCCACCAGTGCTTTCAGTGTTTGCAGACCAAGTGGAGATCTTATAAGGGAAGGCATTCCCATGAGATGTGTCGAGTCCTTGCTGTGCTCCTCACCCAGCTGAACCAGCAAGACAAGATGTGCCTAAAAATGGAAGATGCTTTTATAACCTATTTTAAAAAATTAGGCAGGCTTTTTCAAAGCTGCAAAGAAAGTGACATTCAGATTAAAAACAAAAACAAAACAAAACAAAAAAACAACTTTAATTTGCAGTATTTTGGTCTATCCAGCTTGAATAAGAACATCCTCCACTAAATTCCTGTTAGGCATTTACCCATAATAACAGAAATACTGACCGTTTTCGTTATTTGTTATACCAAAAGAGCCCCTGCAAAATTCTGCACAATCAGAATTTTGGTGCAGAGTGAAATGAACAGCACCCAGGAAAGAATTTGATCTAATGATATAGGAGTCAATGGGCTTTTATTTTAATATAGCTCAGCATTTACCAGTTTGGGGATATAAATAATGTTCCCAAGTCTTTCAGAAAGCTAAGCTGTGATGTTTCTATCCTAACTCTTCTGCTTCATGTTCTTCCCCCACCCCAATCAAGCTCAGTCCATACTCTGTGCATTGCAAGAGTCAGGACAAAGCCAACAAACCCTCCAAGCAAGTGGTTTCTTCCTGGTGTTGCTCTTCCTTCCCTGCACAAACAGATTTCTCTGAATTCCTCTGAACTGCTTTTTTCCCAAGTAGTGGGAATATCCGTGATGCTGCAGCTGCCCGGCCCACAGTTGCATCGAGGAGCAGCGGGGTCATCTGCGAAGGACAGCGCTGCGGCACCGTGTGCTCAGGCCTCTCGTCTGACCTCCCCGAGCTCGGCTGCTCAGTGATATAGAAGGACAACTACAACACAGATGTCCTTTCCCTTTATTTCTGCTTGATTTGCTTGCCCTAGATTCAAAACTTTGACTACTTCTCAAGTTGCTGCTGTAAAACAAGGTCCATATGTACTGCCCTTCATCTGCGGGAAGTGCAGAATGAAAACGAAACTTTCCAGTCCTAGGCTGTGTCATCTGAATTAACTCATAGTGCTCCTATGTGGGCTTGTGCAGCATCTTCTTTGCTCTCTGAAATACCATTGGAACCCTCTGAAATGCTGTGAGGCACCAATAGACATGACACCAATGGCACTACACCTCTCTCAACAGCGTCATGGGAATCAGTCCACTGAAAATCCTCCCTCAGCCTGTTTTGGAAGAAAGACCTAGATTTTCAAGCATGAAACTGAAGAAGGAAAGTCAAACAAGATCCAGGATTTATTTCCTCAAATGCAATCACTCACAGATCTGAAAGTTTGTCTGTTATTTCTTTAACTACCTTCATCCACACGCTATCTTCATGATCTTTAACTATTTAATTGCCACATGCACCTCAGCAACCTGCTCATTGCCGGGCTGACGCACCACACTGGGGCGTTCGGTGATTCCTCAGCTGGGCCATATCTAATTTCCTCGGGGTAATGTTTATGCATGGCAGCTGCCAGGTGATGCTTGCACTTCATTGGACCTCTGCAGTGTTTTGCACCTAGAGCTCTGTGTCTACCCGCTCTTGCTGGGTGAGTGGCTGCGGCAACATAACAGTACAGCAAGCATTTTTTATACATATATCTATATCTATATCTATATATATCTCGAGGGGTGCTGTAGGTGGAGGGCAGAGGTGTGCACAAAGGACATCTCAGTTCCATTTGAGATGGAACATCCTGCTTCCCTGCTTCCCGTTCCGTTTGTGCTTTATGCTGTTGTTGGGACACCGCTGATATTGCGCTATAAGCCCACGTTATCTTCTGCTTGTGCAATTAGGAGGGGGGCTTCATACCACCACGGTGTTCCCCTGCCTCATTAATGCCGTGTGCTGCCCCACTGATGGGTGGTCACCCCCAGCACAGATGCTCACATGTTCATCTCCAGCTTTCTGGGTGGGAAAGCATCACTGATATTTCGAAGCTCTTGGAAAGTCTCAGGGAGCCTCATATTTGCTGATCTTACGAGATTAAAACCTGCCCATAATCAGACCAATGAACCATAAGCCTCATGTTGTAAAAATTTCTGAAAGCTAAGCCCAGTTCTCATCTGTGTATGAGCTAGGGAAATCTTCTTAAAGAACCATGTGAGTGACCACTTGCTTTTATTCTTTCCCCAGTCGTCAAACAGCAGATACTTGAGCTGGCAAGCGAGATTAATAGCACCAGTTAGAGACAGATCAGGTGTGGTACAAGAGAGAGAGGTGGAAACTTCACACCCCTGGAACTTAAGCTGAAGTTGCCATGACTTCTGCAAGTCTAGCCTTCCGTGCAGCACTTTCCAGGCACATTAGTTCTGACATCCAACAACCTCCCTTTTTTTTTTTTTTTTTTTGGGTTTGGTATCCTCATGCTATTTTTCCTATGTAACTTTCCCTTGGTGCCTACAGAATCCATTTGCTTTTCTGATCCTAAACTGCTCCCAGTCAAAGATTGACAAAGGAATTAAGGAGCAGTCTAATTTCAGGATGCAGAGAGAGACCCATGAGGACACACCGACTTTGCAAAGTTTTGAATGGAGAAAATAACATGCTCTTTTTCTACCAAGCAGCCTTTGAGATAAACATTTCCTCCCCGTTAGCAGATTTCTGATGCTGACCTTGGGGCAGGTAAAGTAGCTCTGCATGTTCTGGGCATGGCCCCGCATGATGCAAAGACTGAACTCGAATGGTTTGTTTTGGGCACTCCACCAGCTCAGCGGTACCCTGAATCCTGATGAGAGCTCTATAAGTAAGAAAGCTTTCACTTTGTATCTTGAATTCTACATTCAATAAAGCAATATATTTCAATTTGGGATTAAACAGGAACATTTTATTCAAGCTTAGAAGACCTTCTGTTTCACTTGGAGTTACTCAAGGATGCATTATGCATTACAAAAATACAGGCTTGTTACATAGCGTTTGTAAGTTTTTCTCCAGAGACCACACTTTTTGACCAATTCACAGTTTCTGAAAACAGTTGTCAAACTCTGTTCACATTCACCAACCCTGTCTGCATTCAGCAAAGCCTAAGACAGACGCTATGAGGAAAAGACTGATGGAGAAAGTTTTGTGATCAGTACTTCACTATCTGATTTGATCCCGCATTTGCTGTTTGGCTTTTCAGTTTACTGTTCATAGTATTAATAGCAGAGAGAAGCTCTGGAGACAAGTGTCATGGTAGATGCACCGTGTCCTAGCAGCAGTGAAAAACTCCTTGTCTAACAACCTAAACGATAACTCTAATATATGAAGAGTGCTTTAGTTTCTCCATGTTTATTGGACCAAGTACTGACGAATATAAACCCTCACCGATCATGGACTTTACAGCATGGGTTTATTTGTATCATTTCAGAAGACTTCAATGGCTTTTGCATTTTCATTTCATAATGATAAATTACCTGAAATCATTCCTCTCAGAACAGATTCCCCCAGCTTTGGCTCCTGCTAGGATGTTTCATTTTGTGTTGAAAATTGCAATAGGAAATTTCCTTGAGCTGTTGATATGTCAGAATAGAGTTTATTATCACTCACAGTCCCAATGTACTGGAGCTGTGTGAAAGATTTTGTAAATAATATGACACGGATAGGAACTCATTTGATGCTGTGATAGGTGGTGAATATTCCTAGCCAGCCAGGCAGGGTGAAGTACCAGGAAGTGCGACCTTTTCTGGTAAGAGGCTTTCCCGCTTGGTAGTGTATATTAGTAATTAATTAGTAATTTTAGCAGAGGAAAGATTTTTTTCATACCTCTGCTTCATAATTCTGTCTCGTATTAAGGGAAATAGCGCAATGTGTTGTCCTGTCATGGTGTTGTTATACATCTTTGTGGATCTCATATATCTATTATCAACCAGAAGATGGTTTCTGCACCTGGTCTCTTGACGTCTGTTCCCTTCCTGCTGCAAGTACATTTTTTTTGAGAATGTGTGAATATTGCTGCTTAGCAATTCCTGAAGAGGAAACTGGCAATAATTATCACAATCTGCAGCCAAAGGTGACCTAACCTCTTAGATCACTTTGGTGGATAGGAGAGTTGACCCTCTTCACAAGTCATTTTCCCCAACTATATGTTAAGGACATTTATTAAATATCAAACTGCTCAAAGTTAGGAAAGTCACAGAATTGGAAACAATTGGATATTTAAATGCATTTATTTCAGCCATTGTCCCCTTAAAGCTGATGCCCGCTCCAGATGTAACTCTTGCAAGGATATGACTCCTGTAAGGGCTTTATTGAATGGAAAATGAGAGGTGCTGCCTGACAGAGTCTACCTTGCAGTGTGGTGAATTAACAAATTTGTGTAAACATTGAAAACCATGCCTGTATTATATTACATCTCATACTCATCTCTCATTTAAGCCAGGCTAAAGCCATTCATCTATTAGCTTTCAGGTGAATGTAGCAGAAAGAAATTAATTTAAAAATGTATCCCTGCTTTGCCCAAGTGTCATTATCTGGGTGTCTAATCATAGTTCTTAATTTACATATGAGGAAATTGACACATGGAGAGAGGAATTTTCTCATTATGAAATGAATATCTAATGCTAGGCAGCTAACTATTTATTGGAAATTTTAACCTTGATATGTCATGTGTCAAGTTTCTCCTCCGTGGAAGCGTTTGTAGGGCCAGGGATTAGCCGTTGATCAGAACCGGACTATGAGTCTACCGATTTCTTCAGAACGCCGCCACCGAATCAATGGGAAAAATTCTTTCAGCTTCGACCTCTTTCTAAGCTGTTTATTTCAGGTCTTGCATGCTCAGTATTTGCAGTGTGTATCTCTGAGGCTATTCCTCTTGGGCAGTTAGTTGTTCCAATTATTTTTAAAGAAATTTTGTGCACAACTCAGTTCTGTATCCTCTCCTCTCTGCTCAGGAGTCTCCTGGCACTTAGTAGCAGTTTCAGTGTTAGTTTATATGCAGACAGAGTATGGATTTAGTCTTCCTTCCATATTTTTCTGGTGGATTTTTGTCAGTTTATTTGTCATAGCCCAAGTGGTGTTTCCAACTGGATGCTGCTAATCGTTTACTATTCGGTACAGCTATGAGATTTTATTTTTAGGTTCTGTCACTCCATGTTTTTACATTTTGAGATAAATCCATCTCTGATGACTCCTGTTTCTGAGCTACAAAATCTAGGTTTCATTTTCAGCTCCAAATTGTTATTTCATTCATGTATTAACTTAGCTGCTAAGATCTCCTGATTTTATTTATCAGGCTTTTCCAGAAGTTGTTTTCATTTCACTGAGCCCCAGCAGATCGTCTGGTGCACGCTGGCTCTGCTACAGGCCTTGCATTGCAAAAGGTCTGTTGGTTGTTGACCGTATTACTCTGATACCTACAAGTAGCGTTAATGTAGATCCATAACTGAGATCCTAATACACTTAATAGGGCTAGTCTTTCTTGGGGAAACAAAGTCATTCCATGTGGAAACATCAGCATAACCTTACTGCTGATGAGAAGGTGAAGGGGAGGTGAGGGAATGTGAGTTCACCCTCTGAGAATTTCCTTTAAATTTCATCTTCCCACCAGCCTAAGGACTCCCCAGAATTTGCCTCTCCTGAATTGGTTTCCATCCAAATTCTTCTTGTGGGGTTTATAGGAGCAAACAATGGGCTGGATACTATGGATATAAACAAATCTTTCTAGACTTCTCCAAGTCTCCATTCTGGAAATCATTATAATAATATAAAAGCATGCTTTTTTTTGTTTTTTTTTCCTCAGATTTATCCTCTTCCTAGTGATACTTCAGGCAAGGTTTAGACAAGGCAGCAGAGGACAGGAGTAAAACAAGAAGGGCGTGTTGGATCACACCAGCCACAATGATGGAAAACCATAAGAAATTTTGATTTCTTGGATGTTTCAAATGAATGCTGAAGAAGAGGTCGGATAGATGGAGCATGACGGAAGAAAAAGAGATCTCATGGAGCTAAGCAGTAGTGGATGGTTCACTGAAAGCTTTGTAAATATTTTCATGTCTAGTCTTAGCTTCAGATTTATAGAAGAGCCCAGATCATTCAAGCTGCACCTGATTGTACTGTGGGCAGTTGTATACAGCTTTATGTGGAGTGGCGAAGCTTGTTCTGCTACTTGTAATAGCTTTTCTAACATGACTGAAAAGCTTTTCACCTTGTTGTCATTCTCTTTTTATATTTTATTTTTATTGTGTTTCATGGAGGGGGGACTATCCTTATCTTGTACCATTTTAACGTTGTCATGGGAAACTGATTTCAAGCAGGCAATTTCTCTCCCTCTCTCTTTCCCTCTTCCCTGCAGAAGCAAGTGTGTCCATGCAATCAGTGCCCTCCTCTCTGCACCTGCAGTTCTGCTGGGAGAGCAAATCAGTTCGACACAGTCAGAGCTACCCGTATTTGCCTTGCAGTTGTAAGGGAAACAAAATAAGCCCATCTTAAACATACAGAAAAGAAAGGTTTTGTTTCACTGTCTCCACATAGTGCTGAAAAATTGTTTGGTCTAATGCAGTCAGTCCCAAATATTCTGAACCTTAGACCACTGATGGCGCACCATGTTTCTCAAGGGTCAAGCTTGCAAATCAAAGCAATTTAAAGATGATATATTTCCATGAGCCACATGCAGGCCACTTTCTACTGCTTTGGAAGTTATCCTGTGGCCAGTTTGGGAACTGTTGGCACAGGAAGCAAAGAATGGATCTGGCTCTCAGGAGACCTGTGTTTTATCCCCAGATTCCTTATTCTACCACAAATGAGCTGGATTAAATTACACCAACTATCTGTGCCTCAGTTTCTCCATGTGTAAAACACAGCACAGCCTATCACAGAATGGTTGAGATCAGAAGGGAGTTATCTCTTTATAAAACTCTCTGAGAGCTACAGCCTGGAGGTACCTGATAAAAATGAACCGGCCTTGAGATCATTATTTCTGCCTTTCAGGCACTGGGTTTCCTCTGTGTGTTCACTGCCAGCTTTATCCTTGGTGGTTGTTTTGTCACCTTTTTCAAATATACTTTGAGCCTTTTGTCTTGTGTTTTGCAGTTGGAAGATCTCCCCTCAGAGAGCTACACCTTGGACTCATTAACTCATTTAAAATCTAACTCAAGTTCTTTCATATTTTTTCCACCTTGTCTAATCTCATTTTATTGTTGCTTTATGTGCTTATCCATGTGCTTTATGTGCTTATCCATGTGCTTTGTGAATGGCTTGTTTTTGCTATTCTGCACTGTGCTTTGACTCTTTTGAAAGGCACTGTATTAAATCTCTAATAAAGTGTAAGCTATTCATGTCACACTCAGCACTAGATAGCAGAGTCCCTTATGCTAATGGTCAGTGCAAGCTTCCTATATACTATATGGAATTTAAAGGGTGCTGTTGCAGCACAGAGCTGTGACAGGAATAGGGAAAGGAAGACTCCTTTACCAAGTTTTTACAGACTGCTTCTTTAAAACAAAACAAAAAAATTCCTAAGGAGACAGAGCAATAGTTTTCTAACTTCAGGTACAACAGGAAAGCTGTCCACATTGCAGGGAATTGCAGGGGCCTTTGGTGCCTATAAGAACAAGTTGCACCCAAGTGCTGCAATGACTTCAGCTATATGCTGTAGAGCAAGGTCAGAGAAGCCAACCCTTGTTATGGTTAATGTGGCCACCACAGAAGGACCCTCATACTGAACAGATCTACTTTTAACTATTCTTTAATGAATATTGTCAAAGGCACGGTAAGCAGATTTCCAGTGCGCTGTCTTTAATATCCACATTGGCTTCCAAACCCAAAAGCCTCTCTTCCAGTCAGGAGAGCGAACCACGCCATGGGACCTGGAGAACTGCTCTAATCAGCTCAGGTTTCGAGCAATGCACACCCACAACAAATCCTTCAGAAATGGCCCATGATTAGACACATAAGTGATTGTCCACTGAGGAGTTCCAAATAATGGACACACTTGAGAAAATGACAATCTGCTGGCAGATAGCTTGCAAACAAAAAAAGAGATAAAATTTGTCAGCTAAATGATTCATTATGGCTTTTTCTGACTTTTTTCATGGCAAAAACAAACCATGCACAGCTCCAACAGGCTATTTCTGAGCTTTGCAATTTCCTTCTGTGATTGTCATGCATATAATATCTTATTACATTTGATATTAATGGCAGCATGGTGCTCAGGTATTGAAAATCCATATGGCCTGTGTAATATTTACAGTATGACAAAGTAATAAGTCACAGTGACAGCCTGCTGTTGTACACTTCTAGCATTTTGCTCCAAGCAAATGCAGAGAAGTACCATGATGTTCATTGGGGTATAGATGAGTCTGGCTTTTAATTAGTTGGATTTGTGGCTTATGGTGGTGGTGATGTGAAGAGTGGGGGTTGCTCTTCATGTGTTATCTTGGCACAAAGACTGATAAAGGAATAGTTAAGTGCAGTTTGAAGGCTGCAGTTGTGTTTTGCATCTTCACTGAACTCTAGCAAAGTGGACAGGGGAACACAATGAGAATACCTTGCTGTTTCTGGTGGATCATCCCATTTGCTGAGGAGATGCACACAGGGAAGGGAAGAAGTTCTTCCATCTGCTACCCAGCAGTTATGGGGACATCACCATGTAGCTGATGAAACAGAAACAGTTTCAGGAGAGGGTCACGGAGCTGCAACCCTTAAAGCACACAGGAACTACAGAGACCAGCCAGGCAGAGAAAAGCAGAGAAGGCAGGAGGAGACAAGGCAGCAGACTGGGTGCAAACGGCAGCCAGTAGCACCTAAGTAGAATATCTGCCAAGCAAGGAGCAAAACATCAAGCTTATGCTGTCAAGAAAGGAGATAAGATGAGGATACTATTGAGAGTTTTAACAAATCCTAGATTTGCAAAGACAAAAAAAATGTGTATATACATGTACACAGCTTGGTCTGGCTGTTTGCAGCTTCTGAAGAGAGGGGAAAAAGCAGAGGTCAGAATAACTGACAGAGGCTGGACCAGAGCAACAAGGAGGAAATTGCTCTTGTGAGCAGGAGGCACAGGATGGAGGCCAGCCCCATAGAGAGCTACAAGAGACACAAACCTGAAGCTTCTGCTCAAGGAGAGTGGAAAGTGGTGCTTTTAAGTCCTCATGAGCCCCACATGCGTAATGCAGGACATCTGCTGCTCCTTTCTTTGTGACAGCTGTGGAAAATGGCCCCATATCTGTGTGCCCTGCAGCTGTGTGCAGCTCTTTCTTTGCACAGTGTGCATGCATCTCAGCAAGCTGGGACAGCACTGCCCTAATCTGTCGCTTAGGCTTTGCTCTCATTTCTAGCCAGAAGACTTCTTAAAATGATGGGAACTTATCAACATGAAAAACTTTCCAGATCGTCTATTTCTTGGGGGCCAAAGTGGAAATGGGATCTCCTCCTCCAGAATGCAATGGCCTTTTCCAGGGGACAGTTTAATCTTTCAGAGACAGATGAATATGAGACTCAATAATCTGGTAATACAGGCAGAAGATGAGGGGAGACGGAGAGAATTTCAATAAAGCAGCTGAAAGTAAGCTGCTGTCGCTTCCTTCAGAGCCCCTGGATAATAAACCTGGGGTGGAGTTCACCCAAAGCAGGTGGCAAAGTATGGTCTCAAGGGCATAAAGCTGCTTTATAATATAGCAGCCAGTTCATTCCACCCTCCCCTTGCACCATTATGGCCCCTTATGACTAACTTAATTGCCTCCTCCTAATCCAATTCCCCCATTTTTATTGCTTTTCAATATGTACCCTCATAGCTCTCAGGCTCTGTACTCCTGCTCATCCCTCCCAGGCTTCGTAGCCTTATTCTGTATTCTTGCACAGGCTTTTGCTTTCCTCAGCAAGAGCTTGCCTGGAACCTGAGCTGTCTTTAGGGTTTCTGCTGGCTGTCAGAAAAGGAGTGGATTTTGTCTGACTGTGTAAGGCAGCAGAGCTGGATGTCACTATAATTTCTGCTTTCAGAGCACTAATCTCTCAGTAATAAACTGGGTACCTGGCACTGAAAACCAGCTGAAAGTACATGTCTATGAGAGAATCCTCACTCATACTGTTTTTTTATGCTATTGCCCTGCAGAGCCAGACCTCTCATACTTGCTATAGCACTTGAGATACTGTGGTGTCCGAACAAAAAAACAAGGGCCACTGCTTGGATGAGTTACAAAAATGCCACTTTGCCAACCCAAAATCCCTCTGCAGAAGCCTCTCTGTCTGTAACCCCCCCAGCAAAGTTGGCTTCTTGGGTTGTTTTTATTCTTGTAGAGATGTCATGTCTGACAGCTGCTGTCACCCTATGATTAAGCCAGCAATCAGTCCTAGCTTCTTTTGATAGAATATGAGCCCTGACTGATTAACAAAGTGGCCTTTGGCCTCAGGTTAATAACAGATTTCACAGCATTGCTACAGTGTAATTATTATTTAAAAAGGTCTTAGTAGAGGTTTTGATATTCTCCTACAGGCTCCTGTCCATTTGAATGCAGAAAGTAACAATTATGGACATGAACATCAGCTCAACTGGAGAGCTCATGGTCTTGCAACATCAGTATTCTTGGTGTATCAGTCACAGCTCTATATTAGATGGACTAACATATCGGGTTTGCTCCTTTTTATGACACCTCAGTATATTAATCAACCAAAGTATAAAGTTGTCTCAGTCCATCAGTTATCTGAGTTATCAAGTTATCTAGTGTATCACTTTCTTCCATCTGTCAGTCGTCTCACTATGTCAGCTAATGTAGTCCATGGCAGGTCTGTCTTCCAGGTGTATCTCATTCCCTTGATTTTTTTTTTTTTTTGTGTGTCATGGAAATATCAATCAGCAAAGCAGCAATGATCATTGTCTCAGTATTTTAGTTAGATGAATTTATTAGCTGTCTGGGTAGATCTTTTGCCTGGTCC
Organism: Nothocercus julius; assembly: GCA_013398735.1. Lineage (NCBI taxonomy): Eukaryota > Metazoa > Chordata > Aves > Tinamiformes > Tinamidae > Nothocercus > Nothocercus julius. The sequence continues at coordinate 585,267 of VZSV01000103.1, forward strand.
GCTGAGTGGCATAGACTTGTCTTTTGCTCTTATCTGTCTTTTCTTCCTCCCGCAATCTCATTTTTACTCTCCTCACTTCTATGTCTCTTCCTGCTCATCAGATTGTCTGGAAGGACTAAAAAGTAAAACCAAAAAGGATGTGTTTGTACAGCCTGCTTTGCGAACAGGACAGAGCTCTGTCCACTACAGATTTTTGTGTTGACATGTATTTGAGAGTGGACAGTTAGCTGGATGGGCCTGGATTGGTCACAGCTCATTGTGCAAATATCCAGTTCTCCCAGATTTAGAAATTAGCATGTGCCAAACTGAAAATATCCTGAGCTACTCTTGCTCGCTCCAAATTTTCTGTGTCATACATGCTGCAGTGATCCCAAAATTTTAGATCCAGTGAATCAGTGGCAGACCTCAGAAGACCATCACACATCTCTATCTTCAAACATTTCACTGAGAGCACTGTGAAGACCTGTGGATGATGATACACTACAATTATTCAGATAACTGCAGACAACTGACTGTGGCTCATGGACCACAATTCAAGAACTACAGAACTGAGCAGTGTGAGTCTATCTCTCTACGAAACACCTTTGTGCCTCAGTCTTCAGTACAATAATCTTACATAGTCAAGCTTGGTACAGAAATGCTGTTACTGTCATATCTCAGAGGGTGGTCTGAGAATGGGCACTCTAATGTCCAGATTTGTAAAGGAGTTTCTGTTCAAAGCCACATGAGTGGAGTGATTCATATGTCCAAGTGACATATTCAGAGTGATGTGTTGAATGAGGAGCTAAAGTTTATTGAAAAGTTAACGGATTTGGTCTCCTTAGTCTTACGGATTGCAGCACTTAGTAGAGCAATGCCACAATATTGCACTTATGTGGCTTATTGGGAAGCCCAAACAAAGGTTGTAGTGAAAACAGGTGCTGAATTTAGATCTCATAGTTCCAAGGTCAGATTTCCTTCAGAGTACCATCCTTATATTCCTGATAAACAAAGAATAAACAAAACAGCCATGCATTTTTCTGCCAGTTTTGAATTTCCCAGAAATCAGACCCAAAAAGAAGAAAATGGCCACCACTGAATGCCAATAAGGAAGACATTGGCAATTTCTTCTCCTAGATGTTGAACGGACCTCACTGAATGTGCTGTTTTACCAGCAGACCTCTTCAACAGAGCATATGTTTTTGCCAATTAAAGAGTTTCCTGCTGCTGTGGTTGATCCACACAAATGGAAATAGAGGGGAGGAATGGAGGAAAGAATCATTAAATCAGCAGAATAAAAGCACGAGGGCAAATTAAAGGACCTGATCTGAATAAAGGAAGCTCCTCAAAATATCAGCTGCTTTGTCCTGTCTGTCCTTTTTCCACCCAATTCTCCCGAATACTGTAGAGAGCCTTTGTCATTCTCAATGACATGGCAGGAGGAACCAGTCTTTCAGCATGCTGCCTAAAATAGCAACAGACAGGAGACTCAGAGGTTCAGTTAAGACTACGAATGCTCAGAATTTCAGGCCAGATTTGGATTATTCTGTTTTCACAATAAGATCCCTCATCATGGACACCTGGTGCTTTGTAGACCGAGCTGTAAAGATGGCCTCATTCACGGCTGCCCGTCTTGTGGTCCTTATCTCTTTAAGTTAAGGTACTATGTGTTATACAGGTGATGTACCAATACTACAGTAGTACTGCTCAACTCAAAACGGTGGCCAAATTATGAGGATGTCTTTAGTAACGTTTCCTGTCACTGATGAAATGATCCATTTTCCATATCTCCAAAATTATTGGTTAATTAGATGGTCACTCCAGGACCCTTTGTCTGTTTTTTTTCCAGGTACCTTTTGTACCAGGTTTATCACCATGACCATCACCATTATGTAATTAACTGATTCAGGAGCATCTGAGTACTGACACCACTACAGCTCTAGATTATTTGATCAGAATTGCCACTACTATTGTCTTTCTCTCCCATCCCTTCCTTTCCTATTTATCTAGTAATTCACCTCATGTGTTTAAGGGTTATTACCTGTGCAAAGTTCCCAGACTGAATGTGCCAGTTCAAGAAGTTTGATGGAGTTACTTTTAGCTAACTGTTAATATTAGACCTCCAAAACTTGCTTATTGCATTGCATTGGAGTTACTTTTCAGTGCAGTGGAAGATACGGATATTTGAATCCCACTGATGCCTTCTTTGGAAACCATGACTGTTGATAGAGATTTTTTTTTTTTTTTTGCTGGTTCACAAGCAGAACCTAGTAGGTAGCCAGCCCATTAGTACCACTACTTTCAGAGCAACACCAGGGTTAAATGGGCCTTGCTGTGGAGAGAGTCTGTGTGTGCATAAGCCTTTTCAAAGTCCCTGAGCATTTATCATCGTTCCTGTCTCCCAGCTAATGAGCAGCTAAAGTGATTTTCTATTGCTTGTAATTCACCAAAATTGTTCTAACTGTTCAAAGAGCCAAAATTGACAGGCTAATGCGGCCGCTCGCCTGACTGTCTCAATGGCTCATCGAAGGGTGAGCTGATTGCTGCCTCTGTGATCAGCTGAGGTGCTTCAGACAACATCATTTCTGTAATATATCAACAATCTGAAAGCTGAAAACAAAGGCCAGAGGAGAGCAATCATCAGTCACAACGCAAAGCTTAAGGCTAAAATAGGTCAGTGCTGAATACTAAAGAATTCAAGGAGGAAAAAAACTACTCTCCTGTTCTAGTTTTCTTTCTTTCTCTCTTTCTCTCTCTCCCTGTGTTAGTCCTCATGGATTTGGACCTTACCTTACTTTATCAGGCTAGATTAAGGTGGAATCAAGGATGGAGTGAGCTGAATTAGTCTGTTGTTATCCTGATAGACTTGTTGGATTTGAGAAGACTGATAGGTGGAAAGACTCCCCTCCTCTTAGTCCCAGATAATACAGTAGCTTAGGAATGAATGCTCTTACAACAGCAGCAGTGGATTCTCTGGCATCTAATAATATAATTGACCTAATATTCTAGAATTTGACTTTCAGGGAATTTCCTAAATTTTTGAGCTCGTGAAAATTATCGCAAGTATTGGTAACACTGAAACTACAGAGAAGTCTCTAAGCTTAAGGTTTTTAGCATTCTGGAGCTTAAATCCTTCCTTGTCTTTCACAGACGACTAGTAACAGTCTTGCTTCTTGGTCAGATGCTCCACTGCTAACCTGGTGGACAGGAGATGCCTTGTAGTCAGTTTCCTTGAAGACATAGATGTCATCAGTGGGACTTAAAACTTCTGCCAGTGTGGTCCCTGGAACCAAAATCTTTCCCACATCAAGTGCAGACGCCAGGGAAGTCACTTTAACATGGTGCTTTTTTACTCAGCCCTCTAGCTGAAACCTTGAAATACTATCACAATTCTTCTGTGTCCACTCCAGTCTCATATTGTCATTAGGCTCAAATATAGCTGAAATTTGAAGGGATTTATCTTGTCTCTTTCATCAAAGCCAGACACTACAGAAATCTCTGAATATTCACCCCATTCTGTGTTTTTTTTTTTTTTTTTTTTTTTTTACCTCCCCCCCCCCCCAAATTATTTGGAGGCCAAAACAATTTTTGAATCTACTTTCCAGTGTATGCTTTATCTAGTATGTCAAGCCTGAGTCAGTACAAACTGACCACAGGGCTGCCTTAGCAACCTCTGCATTGTCCTCAATAGAAGGATAATTACACTAATTTAGCCTGATAGAATGATGGCTCTGCCTTCAAACTTTAGAGCTAAATGAATGACAAAACCTAACGGTATTTAAAATTAGAGACCTGGATTTGATTCTTGCCACTGTGAACTAATAGCAGTTGTCATTATGGGCTGTGACTTAAGAGTAGGGTGAAAATAGCCAGGGACATATAAGATTAGATTCCACAACCCAGGAATGTAAATAACTTTTGCTACAGTGACGGTGGGGTGGTGGGTATGCATGAAGATAATGCAAAAAAATTTCTACCTACAAGTACTAGCAGACAAAACGGAGAAAGATGAGAAGAAAAGAAGAGGTAACATCTTCATTCTTAGAGAAGGAGCTGAGCTGTAAATTGACTTGTCAAATTTTGTGGAGAAATTATAGTAAAGGTGGAATTTAACCCGCATCTTCTCAATCCCAGAAAAAGGTGTTGTCCAAAGAGTAGCATAAATGCCACCTTTAATTGCTTTTCTGAGACCTATTTGCATAGGTTCCGATTGCAGTGATAGCTGAGGGCATGCAGGAGTCTTTTGAAGAGCTTGTATATGTACTAATCTTTCATGGCTTTTGCTAAAGAGGAGGACTCTTATGGAAACTGGAACAGGAGCCTGGGCTATGGCCAAATTACTGTTTTGATCAGAGGGTTTGCATAGAAGCTTTAAAACCAAAGAGAGAGGCAGAAAAGAAGAAAAGATAGAAAACACACTTGCCAATGAAGCTTAAATAGAAAGGATGCTTAGTTTAAAAAACTGTCCCCATACCCAAAAGTGACATATTAAATCACTGAAATTTCAATAACTCATACAGTATCTCCATGGAGATGAGCACCATATGGAGTTAATTAGTAGAACAACAAAACAATCAATTAGTTCCTTAATTAGTTTTACTAAGAAATGATAACAAACACAAACAATTTATTCAAACAAATGTGCAAACTACAATAGTAGTTTAATGGCCCCTGTGAAACTGGATCCATGCTGGGCCCTTTAGTGTTGCTTTGATTGATTTTGGAGATATTAAGGGTAAACATCAGCTTTGGTCCAGCCAAAATGTTTTATCTGTATGATCAATTATTTATGGTATTAGAACATAGAGAGGAGATTGCTGAGAGCTTTTCATTAGGAAAAAAATACAACTCCCTCCCCCTAGAAAAACCTGTAATAACATGGTTACATCAAGCCAAGAGCTAAACTGGTAGCAATTTGTGGGGATTAAGACAATAGGGATTTGCCCAGATTGCCACAGTACTGTTTGATTCTAGAAATAAATGTTTTTCTGTATATTATCCAGACTGGCATTTCTGATATATCAGAAATCAGATCAGGGGCACGCAGGTCTTTCATTAACTACATCTATTTCATATCAAAGTGATGCTGGGAAGTGGAAAATTGACAATAAAGCAGGTGGACATAGATTATGGGAAGCCTAAAGTGCAAAGGGAATTTGCTGGTTTTGTTGTGCTTTGTTTGTTTGTTTGTTTTTTTTTGCACTGACATAAATCACAGGTATCTGGATGAGATGTTTCTTGGTTAAAGAGAAGCAGCTCTGCATATCATACCTGACTTCTACCGATGCTAAGAAGGGGACTTGAGAACTCTGAAGAACCCATTCACTATGCCACTAAGAAAAGTAAATATCAAAATTAGCTCCTTTGCTGCACTCAGCAGCTGTGATTAATTGCTTGTTAACAAGACATTCAAAGCACAATGATTTATCTGAATTTGATCAGGCAGATTACGGGATATAATATTTTAATGAATTTATTCTGACTATAGATATATGTTAAAATGATAAATAGGTCAAGCCACTATAGATGCTTTAGTTCAAATAAAGTTATTTTTAGAATGTGTTTATGTGACAGAATAAACTATTATTTATCCCGTAAATAAATATCCAGTAAAGTATTTTTTTTTACTTTAAAAAAAACAACAAACTTTAGAATGGCCATTTATTACTGCCATTTTGGGCATAATTTTTCCTTCTCCAACAAATAGCTCACTTTTTTTTTTTTTTTTTGACAAAAGAGTCTCTTTTTGCAACTAGGGGAGAGGTTCAGGCATTGCAGCCGGGGGCTGTGTAGGAATCATGCTCAGATTGGAGACTGAGCAGTCATACCCAGAGGGAGCAGTTCTACTAATGCCCTTTTCTTCCTCAGTGAACTCTTCCACCCAGCCTTCCACGGCCAGGGCATTTACACCAGGGGATTAGATGATGAAAACTGTTGGCAGAGAGAAATGCAATCTCTTGTTAAGACATCAAAGCCAGTATGGGTCTGTATTCTTCATTTCTTTGACCACTGACGTGTGTACCTGTGGGTATGTCCGTGGCCTGTCTTCCTGCTAAATCAGCAAGCACCTGACACCTACGTCTCTCTTTATGGCCTGCACAGGAGGTCGTCTGGCCAGTCAAGAAGGCTATAGGTGCGTTTCTGAGGTAGCTTTTGGAACTCTGGTTCAGGACCGACTCCTGCTCTGCAAAGGAGTAGGTGGCACTCTTGACTTTATTTCTCTTGCAATCCCCTGCAATGCCCTGAAGATGCTTATTTAAGAAAACAAACAAACAAGCTTATTTAAGAAAACAAACAAACAAAAAAACAAACCAATATACTCTTTGCAAGCTCGGCACCTTTGGCTTCTTTACAGTATCTTCACTTTGCTCTGCTCCTTTTGTGGAGGCCATATTTAATAGTTATTTGAACCTTGTGGACACAGCAGATTATTTTGCTAAAGAAGAGGAGTAAAATGTCATTTCAGGACCGTGTAAACTAACTCTTCCTCTCGACTTTATCCTGCGGGTCCGCGTGAGGTGTTTTGGCAACAGAGCCACTGTCTTCTGCTCCCCATCAGCCTCCGGTCAGTAGCTGAGTAGCAAAGGATAAATCTCTGCTTGCAGCCAGGCTGCTGGTTAGAATGTAAATGTCTAAACTTCGGAGAAGTGACCTCTGTTAAGTGGTTTAATGTAGTCTGTTGCCAGGAGCTCATGAATTCTGTATTACAGCAAGTCGTTCCATGAGATTGCAACTATCTTGCTAATAATACAACCTCGACATATTTATCACAATAACTCAGGCATAGAGAAAGTATAAATATATTTGATACTGCGAAATGAACTGTCTGCCTATAGGAATCTGCCTTGCTTTAATGATTTAACCCTTTATAGGTGTCTCTGAACCCTTTATAGGTGCCTGTGTCAGGCATTTGTGCAAAGCTGGCGCAAAGAAACAGATTTGAGAAGGATTAAACAACAGTGTCTGTGTACAACATACTTCATAAAGATTCAGAGCATTTTACAGATGTTACAGTGGAACTACAGGTTGAAAATGAGAAGACTTGCTTTATAAACCACTGAAAGGCAGCAATTTATGCATTTGTACATTTATACTTCTATGCATACTAAGTTTCTCTCACTGTGCAGAATATTTAGGGCAGGGAGTGATGAAGAAACCTGTGCCCAGCTGAGGCACCGTGAGTGATTTCAGGGACCGCTGGGTCTGTGGCTGGCCCAGTACAATGCTGGGGACCCCCTGTTCTGTGGCCCCACATGCTGGGTGATGCTGGTGGTGGGTCCTAAGCACTCTCACCGTCTGCAATGGGTAGAAGATTCCAGAAGGAACAAAGCCAGAGTGATATTTTGAGAACGTGGTAATGGGAGAGTCAACTGGCTTTTTTTGCCATAATACATGAGTTTAGGTCACCCTGCTGCCATGGAATTGTCATTGATCACCTTTGCTTTAATTCCTCCCCATTCCTCCCATGACACTGAGCTATTATTACTATTTTGTGTGTGTGTGTTGGAGGATCAGAACAGATCCAGAGGAACCAATGACACTTGCTAATCATAACCATCATTTACTCTATTGCGTTTTGCTCCAGAGGTCAGATGGTGCCTGTTTGCTTGCACCAAACCTGTGTGACTTGTGGTATCTGATGTGATCAGAAACTGTGCTGATATCTGATAGTCTTTAAAGCACATGGATATGTGCTGATTCTCCATTCCTAAGGGATTTAGGACAGGGATAGGTAGAAGATATTATGCACTAACTAAAATGTTTTGTGTATGATCAAGTCTATGTGACAAAGATAGTGATGTTTTGGAGTGATAAAAGCCTAATTTCACAGGTCATCCACACAGGTTTTCTTAAGATAGATGATGTTTCTACCACACACATTTCTCCAACCTGTCTTTTTTTGGTTAAGATCTACTTGTGCTTCAAAAAAAAAAAAAAAAAAAAAACAACAACAAAAAAGCTTTGGAGTTGCTGAAGAAATATCACATTTTTTAGGACTTTTCCCTTCTCAAAACAAAAGGTCTCCCAGTATTTCAAGCAGTAGCAAACTTTGGTGAGGAAAAAAAAAAAGAAGAAGGTTTTTGAGGTTCTTTTGATTTGAAATATGGACTGGATACAAGCAGGAGAAGGTCAGGGCTGCAGCAGCAGATACAGCACGGGGGGAGAAAATGTCAGGGCTGCTTTTTATTGTTTTTATGGTACTACTTAGACCCAATAAAATGTGTCAATTTCAGATATAAACAACTTAAGACGGGCCCAGAAAAATGCGATGGCATTTTTGAAATGTGGGCTGTCCTGCTGAGCTGCATTTCTTGCTTCTTGTTTCACTAGCTGATGGGTGCACAGACCCTCCCTCCAGCTTGGTGGCATAATTCTTCAAGAGAGCATTGTGCTTGATGCGCGGATTTAACACTTACTTATTTACTTGTCATGGAAGAATGCTTTCAGCTGTGAAATCCCTGTGAAATTGGGATTTCACTGCATGTTGAACTTAAGGTCCCCTGGATAACCAACATGCCCTGCAGACAGCCAGATCTTCAGCTGGAGTTTGCACTTGATGTGTGCAGGGCACCAGTCCTGCCATATTCCAAGCACTGTTCAGCTTCTGCAAAATGTACCAAGTCTTCCCTTCTTGCTGAGTCTGGAGGGATGTTTTTTTAAAAAAACAGTCAATAGCTGCACCCTAACGTATGATTTCAGGGACTATGTGGGTTCCTTTGAATTCGAGAGTGATTCACATCTCAGCAAAGTCTGCCAACAGTCTACCCAGATTTGGGTAGGATTTCAGGATGTCTTTTATCTGCCTGTGTCATCTGTGGCAAAATGGGTTCAGGCTGCCTGTGGTCTTTGCTCTGCAGCAGTTACTACAGTATTGCCCAAGAGGGTTGAGAAGGGGAAATGCCAGCAAGAACCTGCTAAGATAAGAGGAAAACGAAACCTCTTTCTTGTGTCAGCTTTTCTGCAGCCAACCCACTGATGTACATTTGCTTAGCCACCCTTTTTAAGACACATGTTGCCTGAGGATATTATAGCCGCATTACAAAGGAAAAGAGTTTTTCTGACATAGATGTTAACTGTCTCCAAGTAAAGTGCCTGGGAGGGGATCCCAAATCGACCTGACCTCCGCACCAGCTCACCCTGCAAGTGGAGACCTCTGAGCTTCAGAACTCATTTGCTTATTTTTTATTTTCCTCCTGAGGCTCCCAGATTGATAAACATGATTATCTCAAACATGAAGCTAAGCTAATTGAGGCAACTGTCTAAGGACACCACCACTCTTGCCCATTTAGATCAGATGCTTTCCCTCTAATCTTTTGAAATTTTTCTAACATGTGCTTTATTTTTTTTAATGTGCGACTTTTTCCCCACTGAAGCTGCAATCTTCTATAACACTTACAATAAAAGATCATTTTACTGTCTCTGGCCAATGTTATTTTCCCAGCCCAGGGATATCTACAGAAATAAGCAGCCCCACTGAAGTCTGATTTCTCTTTGCATGAATACGGTGGTTATGGAAAGGTGTTCATTCTATTTTCTGTACCTGTCATGCTGACTTTATAATGAACCAGTTACTCAGCTCTGGAGCAGCTGGAGCAGATGGAAACCTCTTCTGACAGTCCCTGTCAAAGGAATAGGCAGGAAGAAGGAAAAAAGAATTGCAGGATATGAACTCTTAGTACTTACATGGACAGTGGTAGGAACTGAGGCAAGATGTAGGTTTTGAACTGGATTTAAAGGTTTGACCAATCATAACAGTGACAGAAACGTTGACATCACATAATGATAAAAAGATATATAACTGTTTTTACCTTCATCAGTTATTTTCTTTCACAGTATAAAGGTAATGTTTTGGAAACAGAATCAAGAAGCAGATAATACTGATCAATATATTTACATACTCTGAGCCATAGGGAATATAAAAAAGCCAGGAAGAAAAAGGCAGAAATGAGTATTAGTAAAACTGATCTAATCTGTGGTGTTATTAGCTGCACAAGCCAGGCTGTTTGATAGATATACATATATATTGCTTCTCTCCTCTTTCAGCCACGGCCTCATAAAACATCTGTCATCTTGCTCGTCCCCAGTGATGGAGACGGGGCCTTCTGAGCTACTGAGCATGCCCTGCAGATTCAGCTCATAAGGATCCTCTTTCCTGAGCCGTAAAAGAATCACCTCCTCCATGGATAGGGCACGATGCTAGCAGTGAATTATGCTTGCAGGACAGGTAGCGATTTAGCCCTGATATAAAATGACAGTGTTAGCATTTTGCACAAGAAGGACACGGTCACTCTACATTCTTACAAAAAAGTAGGCACGACAGGCGGCTGTAGAGAATGAGCACAGGAGTTGTGGCCTGTTTTCCTTGGGAACAGAGATGCTTGTGATGTAGTGTCCAGGCATCTGCCAGGCCCCATGTAACAACTTCTGAACCTGCTCTCTAACATCAAACAAACTTGCCAGATTGGTCAAACTCCCAAAGATCTCAAATTCCTACAAATTTCATGAAAACAGGAAGATGGATCAAGGAGACGAGGAGTCCTATCAATATTCCTGGGCTATAGTGTTAGCTCAACCCTTGTTAGGTATCAGAAATTTTACATGGGCATTCAGTCCTGAGACATAAATCCACTGAGTGTCCAGCTTCATTGGTTCTGCTGCTCAGGGAGCTGCTTCCTTAATCTGGCATTTAATTCTAAAAGTAAAAACCCGGGGGAGAGATTCCAGGCAGTTCCAGTCTTGCTAAACACCCTTTCTTTCTCCTCGAGAAGATACAGTTAGAGCTGAAATCTCCTGAAAATAAAAACCAAAAAGATGATGACATTAGATGTGCTAAATGCTAATGTTAAGCGGCAGAGGCAGCCGAAGCCTTCCTGATGACAATCAAAAACCTCAAGCAGAGATGACGACCAGCATTAGTGTAACAGCCAGATGATTGTCTTTTTTAATTTTGCTGAGGTCCACAAATTCCAGGAAAAATCCAAAGAGGGCTGAGTATCCTACTCCACTGCTTTGTTGTGATGAGATCCCGCAAAGTCTTGGACCCCTTCAATTATCACTGGGTCAAGGTCAAAGGTCTGCACGTGCTAGATGCCAATGTGCTAGTGTTATGAAGGCAATTCTGCATCCACAGGCAGCATCCTGCCAAGGTTTATATAGCTAGCATCATCCCTCTCTGCCTTTGACTTTCCAAGTGAATAATCAATAACAGTTTATAGCAGAAGGCAGTCTTGAAATTCATGTCTAGACCCAGAGTATGACACCTTACCCTTTTTCCACCACGCCTGTTAGTTACACATGCAAAATCAATTGTCAGCATAAAATGATGGGATTTATTGTTAGTGAGTGTAAGGGGAATACGGTTCAACTGCAGTTGACAAAGGACAAAACAGGAGGATTTTATCAACTGAAAAGAATGATGTGCAATGGAAGAATCTATCCCTTATTCTGGCTCCCTCAGAGGTGACTTAAGAGCCTAAAATAGCTTATATTTGGTTCCACTTTTACTTGGGTAGGCTACAAAAGTGACCCATGGACTGTTTTGTTCCTTCTGGTGGTACAGTCCTTTGCATGTAGCACCAAGACTTGTGGTTGCTGGTGAAGGAGGAGAAAGATGTGGAGAACCTTATGCATTGTATTTTCTGATCTGTTATATGAAATATTTCCCTGTGGATTGACAGAGATTTTCCTTGTCCATGAAGGGGCAAAGGAGAGGAATCCTGGGAAGGCACTGGAGGACTGGCAGTGTCTTATATTAACACTTGTGATTTTTATAGTGGACAGCAATGTAAGTGAACTCAAGATTTATCGGATGGTCTCACTTGCCAAATCAAGTTAAATAGCTCCAGCACGACAAAGAAAAGGGATTTGGGGCATGAATGGGATTTGAATTAGGCACCACCCTGGGGTGTCACCATCTGACTTTCATAATGATTTAGAAGTAAGATCAGCCTGGGATATATGTCTATCTCACGGGCATGTGGGGTGCTCATTACTGTCGTTAGAAGTTAACTCAATAGATGGCAAGGACGGTTGGGGCTACCATTGTTGTTTCAGCAGAAGGGACTGAGTCAGTATAGGACAACGAGGACTGCTAGGATGGAGATAGGGTGGGCAGTAGCTCCTGATGTGACACAGTGAATCTCTGTCCACTTTGACATGCACCTTCTAACACATCAGACAAAGAAACAGCAGTGGAAAGTGTGCTTGGAATAAATATATAGGTAAGGCTAGGAGGGCTTCAAAGGAGCCTGAGTGCTGGGTGCCTGGATCCTGTAAATAAAACAGACTTGAACACCTAGCTGCCCCTAAGATGCTTTTTGAAAGTACCAGCGAAAGAGCCTACACTCCCTTAACAAAGTCAGAAGAGGATTAGAAGGAGCAGCTGAACGAGGAGAGCTGTGGGAAGAAGGACTCTTTCACTTCTTTGCAAGGGAAAAGTTCCTGCCAGCATTTTAATCTGGGCTGGTCGATTCTCCTGGGCTGAGAAGGAGTCACTTCAGGTGTGCAAACCTGGTGTGTACAGACAAAAGTGCTTTCAAATAATTTTTAAAGAGCCCTGAAGAGAAATGTGAGTTTTCTGTGAAACTCCTGAGAGTTTTTAAATGTGGACTTTTTTGTGTAAATTTTGAGTGAGTGCCCTCCTGTGAGCACATGGGAATGGCTGTTTAATTGGCCCACACCTGGTGTTGATTATGGTGTTTTGATTTTTTTTATTATTATTATTCCATTTTCCATATCTCATTTTGATCAGCTTTGCTGCCCTACCCCATAGCTTGGCTTGGCAAGCTGGTAAAGTTATAAAAAGGCCTCCTTACCTTGATATAATTCTGTGTTAAAAAGTGAGTGCACAGGTTGTTCAGCCTGGCTGGAAAGTGCACGATTTGGCTTTGAGAGGAGTAGATCTTGCTCTGTATGTGGCCGCTGTACCTCTTCACCAGGGCTTCCCGTTCAACTTGTAGGTGCACTTCGGTACTTAACGGCATAGAACTGCAAATGAATCTCAGCTCACCCAGGCTTTGGGGTGAGAGATGTGGTAACTCCATATTCCCTCGGCATCACCTCCCTCACTGCTAACAGCTGTGGTCTACCATGGTGGGCCAGCACAGAGGGCTGGAGCAAAGGTTTAAAGGCTGAACATTGCTACATCAGCGTCCTATTTCATCTGCTAATTAATGGCCTTGAAATTTTGCCTTGATGTGCCTCAGTCAAATAGGTAGATCCCAAGCCAAGGTCTGGCTGGTAGCTCCCAAGCCAAGGTGTGCCTGTGCTCCGAAGAGACTGTGGACTTTGGTTGCCCATCTGACCCTTCTGTGGGCTCAGATTTTGGTCTGCTGGCTCATACTGGATGACTATGTCTCTCTTGACTTTATTCAGATCTCTGGGCACTCTCCTGAGAATTAAATCCCTTCTCATATCTGAAGTGGGCCATATCAGACCTAGAATCTTATTTATAGGGCTCCAAACTGTTGCTCTACTTGCAGTTAGAGGCAGAAAAAAAAAACAGACTTATGCTTGACTTTGTCTCAGTGTGAACTGAAAGGGGAAAAAAAATACTAGCAGCTTCTTCAAATATTGTCATTTCATTTTCACCCAGGGCTGTAAAGCTAAAATAATCTGGCTTTGAATTTGAATAGAAACTGAAAAGCAGGAGAATTTGGGAAGGGGTGGTACTCATGCAAAGCATTAGCTGTTAAATTATAGCCTTGGTATAAAAGCAGTTGTGTGTCTGTGTAAGCGTGCGGAGAGAGGTTAGAATGGGGAGGGGGTATGGGCAAAAAAATGCATTTGATTTAATGCACAGATTTTGCTCAGTTCTTTGGAGACCACTTTTGGTGCAAGGAAATGGGAATTTTTCAGGGACTGGATTCTGCATAGTATTTCAGGATTAAGTAAACAAACAAAAAAGAACCCAACCCAACACTGATGTTCTGAATAAGTACCCTTCTCATGGGCCACTTTGCTATTTTCAATTCTGAAGCCTTTCTTTTCACATGGCTCCAATATTTATTAAAAAGATGAAACATCTGGAAGTGCGTGTGTGTTTGTATTTGTAAAGAGATCCTCAGCACTGAGCCGGCGTCTCCTCTGTGCTCGTTAACCGGCTGCAGATTTTAAATTAGGGTTGTGATTGGAGCTGGGAGAAGTGCAGAAGAACCCACCTGGCGAGCAAGACATACTATTTATTTTTCTTAAAGCCGTTGAAGTTTACTTAGCTGGTGAAAGAGCAAAACTCATTTCTTCATCTGAAATGTTAAAAGAAAAAGAAAGAAGGGAGAAAATAAAAAATAAAAAAAAAAAAAAAAAAGAAGCAAAAGAAATGGAGAAGGAAACAGGAGGGAAGGAAAGGAAAGAGAAAATGAAAAAATGGAAGATGAGGCCAGACAGAATTGCCTGCTTGTGTTGCTGGCTTTGCCACGTGCTGCAAAGCACATAGGCAACTGGAGCATTGCTCCAGTCAGACCCCTGTGCCATGGCCGGTCTCTTTAGCATCTCACCATGGACCACCCATAGCAAGATGTCTTGTAGTGCTCAAAGTCCCTTGCCTAAACAAACACCGTATTTGCAGGTCCACAGCCAGAACAGTAACATCTCTATGTGAGACTTAGCATGATACGAGATAGGAATATTGTGGACACAGCAATTTGATGGACCTGCCATTGACCAGTTTATGACACAGAGCCACCAGTCCAGCTGCTCACAGAGGAGAGATATCAGCCCTGCAAACCTCCTACAGGGTCCTTCTCACTCTCCTGAACTTCCTGACTCACTGAGGACCCTGATGCTTACTACTCCAAACATTAACTTTTTCTCTGTTGTGATTGTTTTCTTTTGCCTTATTCATTTGGTTTAGGGCTGTGAATAAGTTTTGTTCCAGTCTACTAATAGCCTACGGGCATGAGTTGGAGAGTTGAGATTTCAGAGAGATAAAAAAAAGAGAGCAGAAGAAAATATATGAAAAATTGCAATGACAAGGATTCTGCTGGTAGCTTGTGATACAGAGAAATGAAGTCCCAGGCCAACGTGTTTTGGCAGCTGAGAAAGTGCTAGTGCTGGCGTTGTCCATCTGGCAGACAGGCAGGCAAAGGGGATGCGCTGTGGAGGGAATCAGGTATAGAAAACACTTGCAAGAGGCACTACAATACAAGAAAATCTAAATTTTCAAGCAAACACTCAGTTGAGTCTCTTGTGTAGCATAGCTGTGGGTCTTATACACATTTCTTTCTTCCTCTTTAACCTGGAGAGCCCTCCAAACGCAAATAGGGAAGGTTGTTTTCATCCAGCACAGAAAATAGACAAATCCCAAGGTATTCAACTTTGTAAGCTCATCAGCAATGAAGAGTGTAGAAAATGTTGATATACCTGTTTCTGTGAATTTGTAGGACCTGTACGCTATGTGCAGACTTCATCTGCAGAGTTCAGTCTACTCGATGTGCTCTGCGTTGGACTGTGCTGCGTTATAACTCCAGCTCACAGGAGCATCTGTGTATTTTGAAAACTTGTCTCCGCACATCTTAGGAAAGCGCAATGCTCTGCCAGGCTTCAGCAAACTGAAGGTCAGAAAAGTTCCCTGTGGATTGCACTGATAAAATCCGGCTCCTGCAGACAGCCAGTTCTGGGGAAGATTGGACTGGGGGATTAAAACCTCATTTCTGTTCCATCTCTTTTGGCAATCCCATTTCCCAACTCACAAATCGCCTTTGTTCACTGCTCGTCCCTGCCATGTGGCATTATCCACACTCAGGTACCAACAGCACATCGGCAGCCTCTGTCCTCCTCCCAGCTTTAGCCCCGCTCTTCTGGAAAAGCATTTGTCCCCCCAGTTGCAGCATAAAGCCTCTTTTTTTTTTTTTTCAAAAAAAGCTTTTGGGTCACAGCCCATTTTAGGTGCATATAAGTCTAGCGATATGGAAAGGTGAATGAAAAATACACTATTGCATTGCCATACCCATGGCATAATGGCAGAGCAGTTTACCCTGTTTAGAGGTACAAGTACCACTTGTGAGTAAACTTTTCTCTCCATCTCTGACATTTGGGCTTTTCTGGAGGAAAATATCTGGAAATATCAACTGGAAATATCAACATGAGATTTGTTGATAAAACTGATTTTATGATCCACCACTAGCTGCCTCCTGGAGGCACACCATAAGAAAAGCCCTAGATTAGGTCTGAACCTGTGGTCATGTTAAAGGAGCCACAGGCTGCTGTTGAACCATTGCCCTTCACCTGCATTCAGTCTTCGAAGGCAGCTAGCCACAACCTCTCTGTATTCCTTCTGCCCACGAGAACTATCCACCTACCAGTCTCCTCTGCAGTTGTACGCAATGTATTTTGGGCACCAAGAACTATTTACAGAAAAGCCATAACTTTGTGTGGCTGAGACAAACATGCTGCCGTGTTGATGATTTATTGAAGTCCCACCAGCACCCAATTATGTAAATCCGATTATCTGTTGAGGGAAGCTTTGCTGGAGCAGCTTGTTGTCGTAACACTTTTATTTTTTGTTGGAAATGGGAAAATTCAGTTGAAAGTGACTTTCAAGGCTGAAGCTTGAAGCTCCCAGAGCCGTCTCACTCGCACCTGACTCTGCTCTAACAACAAGCAGAGCAGTGGGGGCTCTTGGTTTGTACCTCCACGGCATGGTCCACCTGCATGGACACAGGAGGCGAGGACAGAGCTACTGTGGGCTGCAGACCCCAGCAGCGGCTCCATGGTGGGCTCTTTTCCACAGATAGCTTATTTTATGCTGGTACAAGGACTGTGCAGTAGTGACAGAGGCACCTTATCACCACAAATAAACTTAGAGATGGTAAAGCCATCCCGCTGGCTCACTATGGTGGCGAGGTTCACTGAGCTATTTTGAGGTAAGGCAACAAAGTCAAAAAGCAGAGAGGGGGTTTTAATTGCAAAATGACAGTAATGACACATTTATGAAAAGATTATAGCCCTGCTGCTTCAAAACTCCTAGCTCTAAGCAAGCGTCAGAAGGCTGTACAGGTGTGGAGCTGAGAAGTGGTTTCATTCCAAAGCAACTTGGGGAGCTAGGCACCCACAGGTCCCTGAAAGCATGTCCCTAACGGCACCACTCGTTACAAAACAGCAGCAGCAGCATGCAGATCCAGAAGAGGATGGGACTTGCCCAAGAGATCTGCTTGCTAAGAAGAGCTGGGGCTCTGTGGGGTGTGAGCATCCAGGAGACACCAAGGCACTGTGAGGGAGAGCTGGACATCTGCCAACAGAATTTGCTCCAGGCTGCTCTGCATTTCCATGGTCTTCCAGCTGGGCAGCTGCAAGAAGATGAAGGTGTGAAAACCCCTCCCCACCTGTCACACGCACAGCTGCCAAGCGGAGCTCAGGCTGGCACTGCTGAATGTGCTCATCAGATGTTCATCCATCCAGCGACACTGTGTGCTGCTCCTCGCCAGGGGCAGAATGCAGCTAAAGGAAACTGCATCGGCGCTTCAGGGAAACATGAGTGCTGATGGGGTGTGCAGAGATAGAAAATGTTTGTAAACTCTCAACAGGATGGACGTGATCTACTCTGGACCAACTGCATACATGGGTTTTGGGAGGTTGCTGTTCAGGCTGGGTTGGGGTTGGGCTCGCTGCTGCTCTGGGCTCTGCTGCAGGGATGCACAGGTGCACAAGCAGCGCTTTCCCTGATGCAGCCAGTTTTCCCTTCTGTGTGGATTTGCATCCCACACAAGAATGAAAGAAGAAGGAAAAAAAATAAAAAAAATGATTTATTGTTTGTGAGCATTGAAAGCAAATGTTCTGGCCAAAAATGAAGGAAAAAAAACAAAGAGCAATTAAACGTGTAGCAAAGGGACAAAGATAACAGCAGACAAAGGGAACCTAAAGTAACTTGGCTTTTTCCAGAATGGTTCAGCACCAGCCCAGCCTGCTGCCACCCGCCGCAGGGACGCAGTCCTTTTCCTCCGCAATTAGCGGCTCTGCTAATAGCTCTGCCTGGTTCTTGCCCCCGGCCTGGCTCGGCTCGCAGGCGCAGGGCACGTCTTGCCCTGATGGGAGGGTGGGAGAAAACAGGCTTGCTCTCAGCGGGTCCATCCTGATGGTTTAATCTCTATATGCTGGTGCATCAGAGACTTTTGACAGAAGACGAACAAAACTAGGCTTTTCCAAAAGTGGACAAGTCCAAAAAGATCTGCTAGCGTTTTGTTGAAATACTCAAACTCTTCAAACCCTTGCATTGAAAAAAAATTCAAATGTGTACTGACATACTGTTTATAGCACCTGTGTTTTGTTTTGATTAAAATATTTCACCATAAGTTTGTAAGAGGAGGAAGAAAAGAAAAAAAAAAGAAAAATAAATGATTCTATTTTTAACCTTTCAGGATGAACGGTTTTGAATTATTGTGCAAAACTCATTTCTCATTTTTTAATCAGCTTTAACCAGGTGGAGGAGAAGGAACGAGAAACAACTTATGGACACCAAGAAATGAGAATAGCACAGTTGTCAGCCTGGATCAGACAGAGGCCTGTGTATCTCAGACCATCCTCTGTACCAGATGCTCCTAAAGAAACTGTAAGCATGGCATAATAAACAGAAGTAGGATAATCCATCTCCCCCTCCCTCCCACTTATTTCCTAATATATGCTGCTTTCTAAGAGACTTTTTTAGGGCCTGTTGCATGATGCGTGTTGTCTCTTCTAAGGGTTGGTAGCATTAACTGCTCTAATTTGGGGCATTCTCGTTATCCATATGAATGGCCTGTCCCTGTGCAGTCTTGTTAAATTTTCATTCTAGAGGCTTCCTTTGGCAGTGAAACAAACTGTGAAGACATAGTTCCTTTTATCAGGTTCAAATTTTCTGCTTCTTAGTATTCCATCAACCAGCTCTTTGTTCTCCTGTCATGAGACACGGGGAACAGTTCCCAGCCCATCCTTTCCAGCCCTGTCACCACTACCTATAGTTTTCTCATATTCCTCCTGCATTTGTCCTCATTTTGAACTGTTTTCTTCACAGGGGAATGTCCTCAGATTCCTTTAATGAACTCTAATTTTGTGATGCCCTTTCTCAGCTGGGGCAACCAGCACCGCACAGAGTCCTCCGGAGGTTATCATGTTGATTTAACTAATGGATGCATGAAGCTATCTATATACATCCCTTTTGAAATTCTTCCACGTCCAGCTTCTTGGTTTTGGATTTGTTTGTTTAAAATGGTTTCAAATGAAGAATTAAGTCTTAGCTAAGCTTGGTGTTGAGCCAGTGCTTTCAGGATTGCTGAATGGGACAGGCAGGACCATAGCAGGTCCCTTAAGTGCTGCAGAGGAGAGGTCTCTTCCTCCCCAGCATTGCTGGTGTGATTCCCCCTACTTGTGCCACTGCAAAGCTGTTGCTTCCCATGAACCCTGGAGGTTCAAGCCTAAGAAGAGATGGCTGCATCTGATATTAGGCAGCTCAAATAAACACCGTGAAGTGCATGAGGAATCTGAGTGACAGATGTACATCGGGGTCCAGCCTACACTGAACAAACATGAAACAGCCGCACAGTTGGGGCTTTCCCTAGGAAGAAGGATTCATGTCTGTGATGGTTTTTTTTTCCTACCAACACTTCCCAGGTTGCTGAAGGCTGGAAGTGACACACTGGCCTGAGATTCCCTCCCTATCTGACGTGGGAACAAGATGAATAGGTTTCTGCAGGAGTACATCCTCTGGCCAGCGGGAGACAGGTGGAAATAAGTGAAGAAACGGAATATACAAGGAAGATCAAAGTGTGTGGCACTGGGTATCATACTGAACTCATGGAGTAAGAGGACAAATGCAGATGAATAGGGAGATGTTAAAAACACCCCACTGGATGCTCCAGAGGAATGGGATGTCCTCCTGGAGCTATTTCTTAGCGAGGTGTGAGAACTGAGGGCAGCTTGTGTATTGGCTGTGGTAAGAAAGGGATTCACCAAACATAGCACTGTTTTTCCTGTCTACTTCAGCCACAAGAATGTGATGAACTTTGGAAATGTGTTGAGGAGGCACAGGTACATTTTTACACACCAGAAAAGTATATGAGTATGGGGAGGGAGAGGAAATGTGGGGCTGAGGAAGTGTTGGGTGGAATCAGCTGGCAAATCTCTTGAATGTGCTCAATACAGCAGTCTTAACTCATGCTGAGATAGAAAAGGGCTGGATATTGGGAAGACATCATAGTAAAGGATGAGGAAATACCATGAAACTGTAGGTGGATATTGCATGAGGACTGGACAAAATGTCCAGATACTGAAGGGCAAAAAAAGGGGCCAAAATTATAAACCACAGATGACCAAGGAAGGTGCCAGGGAAATGTCATAGCATTGGTTAACCTCTGTGGAGGTAAAAAAATAAAAGGTGAAAGAACAGAAGAAAACAGCAGAATGAATTTACAGTTTTGAGTAAGAAAGAGCTTTAAGAAAGCAGTAAATGTTGGGGTCTGTGTGCAAAATGAGTTGTAAGAGAGATAAAGCAGGACCTTTAATAAACTAGAAAAGGAATAAAATCGATGATGGCTGAGTTACAAATAAGACAGCTGAGCTACTGAACTCCTCTTTTAAAACCAGCCCTTCACAGAAAACCTCAGAAAAATGGGACAAACAATTAGGAAGCAATGAAGACCTCGTCAATAGAGCTGTTGATAAGGAACAGATAAAATGGATACTTACATTGAACACAGTGGAATTCCATTTTACTGATCACTCCTCCTAGTGATTGTTTAGCTCTCTGGATCAAACCTTCCTTTCAGAAGCCAGTTCTCATTTGTGTTGATATGTTTGCTTCTTACTTAGACTACTCAGCAGGGCTTTTGGTCATGAGGATTAGTCTGAAAAGTTATTTCTTTGATTTCCTTTGATGTCTGCAAAGGTGGAAAAACCTGGTGCTCTTGAGGGTCCATAAATCTCTGTGCCAGTTTAATGAAGTGTTGGCCTGAGCCATTTATAATTTCACTTATCTATCTTGGCATTAAAATGCCCAGCAGAACTCACATTGTCCTCCCAAGATGCAGATTTTGATTTTACACATATGCCTGATTTGGAAAGCTTACAGTTTCATGCGTCTCATGTGGTAAGCATTCGGTCTTAATAATCATCACCCACTGAAGCCAATGGGAGGGTTTTCACTGAAAGTAAAGGAAGGTAGTTTAAGATTGGCAAAATCAGCTTTTAAAATAAATATTTATAACAGTTCATCCTTTATGGGCAGAACAGATCATCTAGGTGAGAAACAGTCTGGTGCCTCAAAAGAGAAACCACTTACTGGCATTACCAGAAAAAAATCTGAAAAATCACTTGGATCATACAAGAGAAGTGAGGAAATGTTTTGGGCTGGATGGTTGTAATGGGTTCAGTTCTGGTGTGAAACTCTTTAAAAGCTCCTTTGGTTTAGATGATGACCTCTTTACCCTATAGACCCCTCTTTACAGATATGTAAAACACCCACTCAAAAGAGTACCATGAGTTTGCTAGGAGGACCTTAGCTATTTCTATGCTTTGTATAATAATCACAGAATAAATAAAGAACTCGGGTTCATAACGGAGTATTTCTTAGCTACCTACTTTTTGGTGAGAAATATAAAATGAACATGGGAGGAGACCCTGCTTATTTAGTTTACAGTGAGACATGTGAGAGCGCCAGACAGGGGGAATGACAGCAAGACACCAAAGGAAGGACAGGTCAGAGGCAGCAGCATGTTTTAATACGCTGTCCAGCAGGATGCCCAAAAGGATCGATATCAGCACCATTTTTATTCCACATTAGTCTTAATGATGATGAGGAAGGCATAAATAAGGTGTTAATTATGGCTGCAGATTATACTCCAGGGGAGTGCTTGCAAACACTGCAGACAGTGAAATAACTCAAATCTACTGGGGTGATCAGAAGTACAAGTTAATGAAAGCCAGCCCCCTGCCATATTCAGACTGGATTTCCATAGCCTGTTTGATCTTTCACTTATGCTGGTATAAATCACTAGAAAGGTGAACAGAATTATACCATATAAAAATAAAAAGCCTACCACAGAGCTCCTGCATACATCTAGTAGATTCAACAAGATCATAGTTACTTCTTGTTAATGTCTGGATTGGATTTAAACCAAGGAAGAATGAAGACAGTGCAATATAATTAGGGATAAAACACCTAAAGCAGAGGAAGAAGACTGGAGCCAAGCTTCTGCCTGTTCTATTCCCACTGCACAGTTGTACCCAGAAGAAAGGCAGGATTAGGCAGTGAGTTGTGGGTTGGTTTCTAACTACAAATCCTAAGTAAAGATACAAGGTTCATAAAACAAGAGCATCTATTCCTACCCTCGTCCCTTTGGGTGGATGCAGACCATACCATAATCTGATTTTCACCTATATTTCTTAAAATTGCTATTAAATATTTCATTATGTATTAACAGCAATAAAGTTGCTGTTGAAAAAAAAAAAATTGCCTGTGGTTTGTAAGCAATATTTATCTACTTTGTTCCTACACAGCATATCTCAGAGATATTTCATAGTCTTATTTTTAATGGTGATGCTAGAGATATAAAACGCATTAATAGAAAAAATGCATAATAGCAATACAAAAAGGGCTGATTATTAATAAAACACTGTCAGATTAACTAACAGTAAAGTAAAGCCTATCTAGTAAGTGCTTGAGAGATAATTCTTCATTCTAAAGTGGTATTTTAGAGTTATGCACTAATAAAAAATTGCTTTACCCTTTCTTTGAGATTAAAACTGAATAGTTTTTAAAAATTGCTGGTAAAAATGTAAGTTAAAAGTAAGTACTAAATAATAGACGTTAGTGTTGAAATCATATTATGGGCAGATTGCATTTCAAAGAAAGGGTGCTCTTTATATTTTGAAGTGGCAAATGGCATCTGATATTGCAGTGTCTTGCTGGTCAGCTAAAAGAGCCTTTCAGAACTGCACTAATAATTTTAAATGGCAGCAATAGTCTGGTCTACTGCCAAATGAAGGCAATATTTTTTTTCCCCCCAAGCTTTCTGACTTTACAGCACAGCAAAATTAGGTGTGGGTACATTTACATGACCATGAGGCCTGTAGTGATGACCATTTTAGAGTCTCTGAAGTCCAAGCACATCCAAAGAGCTGATCTGGTAACAAATGGGCTCTTAAATGAGCTTGTATTCACAGAAGACCACCCAAGACACCTTAGAATAAACTAGAAGATGTCAGGGTAAAAAGCAGTGGTTTATAAGATAATGGGGAAAGAAATCTGAGCTCAAACAGTTCAGAAAATGGAATCCCCAAATCTTAGGTTAGTAATATGAAGGACAAATGTGAAGAGGTGCTGAATATACCTGTGAATCTGGTTATCTACCTAGGCATATAACTACAGCTGCACTATATTCGGAAGTTGCAACTTAAACATGACTTGTCCCTCAGCAAAACAAGAAAGAGACAACCCCTGCAAGAATTTTGGAAGTGTAAAATGCAAAGCACATTTGTGTGCTGATCTGAAGCTAGTAGTTACAATAATATAAATAATAATAGTAAACAGTAAAGAGAATAATTTGGAGAGTAAAAGGCTAGGGACAGTTGAAATAACTATAATAAATCATTCTGGGATATAACCGAATGAAGAAAAAGTGAAGATGATTCCTGGCAAATACTTTACATGGGAGCATTTTCCCTCTATACAAGAGCAGATCAGGGAAAACGTAGATGCAGCACTTGATATAAATGAAACTAGAGAGGAGGAAAAGCTGGAGGAAACTGCCCTACCATGACAAGGGAATGGACAGCATGACCAGAGGAGGATTTATCCAGGACAAAAGGTGAGAAATATGTCTGTTTAAAACTCC
Source organism: Nothocercus julius (assembly GCA_013398735.1). Classification (NCBI taxonomy): domain Eukaryota; kingdom Metazoa; phylum Chordata; class Aves; order Tinamiformes; family Tinamidae; genus Nothocercus; species Nothocercus julius. Next base: position 609,047 of record VZSV01000103.1, read on the forward strand.
CACTCATGACTCTATTTTGCAAGACTAGTACAAAACTTGAAACAAATTATTTTGCTTCAGCAATAAAACTGGTGGAAATTTTTCACGCAAAGGCTATCAATGTTCCTGACTAGTTTGTGTTTCTCAGAATACACAGGGAAAAAAAAATCAAGAATCTCTCCTTCCCCTGCCCTGTTCAAACCAAGCACCAAATGCTACTTCATTTATGGCAGAATTCGATAGATCTTCTGAATTTGGGAAAGTGCATCATTTTCCACGCTGAGCCATGAGAAAGTTTAAAACCTGTCAACCCCAACCACAGTTGTTATACTTGGCAGTTCTGGAAACAACTCTGGAAAATAACTTGTTTTGGAAACTTGTATTTCGCTGCCTAAGATACTCTCTGTTTCTTATGCACAGTCCCAAAAGATTCAACAGCAGCAAACAGAAAGAAATGCAGTTCGCGGAAAAATAAAACAGCTGGATAGATTGAGGGATGTTGGGAGTGAAGCAAGGAGTCTCTCTCTGCTCTGCCTAGCATTCCTTATTTCTTGTTGCTGGAGTTCCAGCAAGCAGGTATTAATAATAAATAAAAAGAATTGTGAAGGTTATCAGCAGTGACCCCTTCCTTCTTTCAAGTAGATCTTGAGTTCTTTTTATTGATTGTATACAAACTTTATCACATTCAGACTAGTTCCACACTGCCTTTCAAGAAGGACTGTATCTTGAGCAACTCAGACCACAAACTGCTCATCTCTCCCCACCTCTACTCTCACTTCCAACAGACAGAAAAGGCCTTTTGACTTCTGGGAAATGTAGCACAAAAATACAGGGCTTTGTGATTTCAATTTGCTGGCTGAGGACTGTTTTTTAATGTCATTTAACACAAGAGATATCATGTTGAACAGCATTTTATGATGCTGTCCCTGCAATCGTACAGGGACCTGGCCACAAGACCTCACCTGCAGAACAAATGGCTAGCAACTAGATGACGTGCAAATCATTGTTAATGAAGATACAATTGCCATTTATTGCATATCCCACTGTCCTCTACACCACATGCAGGCACAATCCCTGTCTTTGAATAATTTTAAATGAGCCAGAATCTCAAATGAAAGGATGTTGAAGGTTAAATCAAGCTCCTCATGTGGTGGTGTCCTCTCAGGGCAATGCAGTGAGCTATTCTATTTTTCCCCTCACACCTTTTGCTTTCATTTTAATGGGCAAGAGGATGGCATGAAGGCTACCACCCACTATTTTAATATGAATGCAGCATCATGAAAAGTGCCAGATTCAGAACTTTTGAAAAGCCTTTCAGAGTGATCTGGATGCTTCCTCTAAGAAAGGCAATGTTGGCAGTTGTTTGAACATTGTGTGCTAAACCAAATCTCTACTCTGAAGCCAAGAAATTTAAAAATGAGCTCAATAAAGTACTCAAAATCAGAAGCAGCCCAAAGTTTGATTATTTTATAATCTTGCCAAACGCGGATACTTACAGATTGGAATGAAAACTGGGGAAGAAGAGGAAATAGCAGTTTACAGAACTCCATCTCCCAAATATTTGCAACTGCTTCTCCTACCAAGTGTTTGATACTCAGTAGGGCAGATGTTCCCTTACAGCAATGACATCCTCTATATTTATATCAACTTGCACGTGAACCCTGGGGGAAGAAACAGCCTTAGACTGCTTGGTGACATGTTCTGATACCCTCAAGGCTGGGTATCGTTTCTCTACTGGAAGCATGAAACAGTGTGTGTGCACCAAACATTGCAATACTCACGCTATTGTTAGGATGAAATATCTTGGCCTGTTCTAAATGCTTCATGACCAAGAACCTGCCACTTAGCTAAAGGAGATACTGTAGCGTAAGAGGTGCTAGTGCAACACAACACAGCGCCGAAATGTGTTAGGAGAAATCCAATATTACAGAGTTTATATCTGCAAGGTTCATCTGGTATTCTTTGCCCTTAGATACCTTCCTATATTTCAGGTCTGTTGAATCAATGGAACCAAGAGGCAGTTTGTTGTAGCACCCTGTAGGATGATATTAAATTCTTGCTCTATTGCTAAAATCAGCAACTTTTTTTAGAGTGAGACAAGGAAGAAAGAGAGAAAGGAAGAGGGCAGGGCAGAGACAGAAGCTGCAAGATGTATTGTTTACACTGCTGAAATCTTAAGTAGGGACCAAAGGCCATGCCTAGTTCTGTTCTTAACAGCAGAGGAGGCCTACTGTTCTTTAGATCTGCAGCAAACCACTAACTGCTGCTGCTGGGTGAGACTGGAAATGACAAGAAATGTCGTTATGCCCTGTTTGGACAATGCCCAGAGTAGCTCATGAACACTCTGCAGTGCTCAGTGGCCTCTGTGTACTCTTTTAGCTCTCTCACACAATCCCACCACTGGGTGGCTCAGTATTACAGAGCATAACATCCTGCCCACTCAATTTATGCACATCATTTTGGATTCTAGCCCATCAATGCTATCCATAGATGCTATTTCTACGCTTCAGGGGTCATTTGCAAGCTCCTTAAACCATGATTCCCATTCCATGCTGAGAAGAAAGAAGGCAGACGTGGCTTCCCTTTAGACACCTGAAAAGTTTCAGTGCAGGTCCAGGAGATGAGCGTAGCTAAGGATGGATTTGGTTGCTGTGTTAAGAGCCGGAAGACCTTGTGTCCCTCACTGGGACCCTTGCAAGCTCCTTATATCCTACCATCCTGAAGCCTACTAAAGTTCTGCCTTGGACTCAGGACCAGCATACCACAGCCAACTCCCTACCAGTCCTTTCTGAAAACCAGGCCTGGTTTTCCAGTTTCCCTACTGATTATTTTGAAGAATTGTACTAGCACCTATAAAAGTTGAGTTAGCAAATAGTGACTGGAGTTAATTCATGATGTAAGAAAGAGCAACCCCTAAATCACATGGAGTTTCTTCCACTTACATCTGTGGTGAATTTGGCCCACCAAGCTGGCGTGAGTAACTGATGGGTTCTCTGAGATCTCATTCATTTATGACAGTGCCCCACTTATTGTGCAGTATATGTTTGATCTACTTCCAGGCAGTTGCATGTCAATTATAGTCATTTTATATAAAAGGCTTCTTCAGAGATGACATCAAGACACTGGCTGAATGATATGGACACAGTCTTCACTAGGATTTAGAGCTAATGTTAAGTATAATTATAAAACCCAAAGCTTCAGGGTTTTTTTAATTGTTCTTGAAGCCCTAAGAAATAATTTTTTTCTCGGGTTAGAACTACAATAATATTTCATTCCCACTGCTTACCTTAAAAAATGGATTTCCTTTCCCTTCTCAGTTGGTGATTTGTTTTGCATTAATGCCTTTCATAACTCACACGTTCGCCATTAAAAATTAATGCTTGGTGCTGACATAAACAAATGAAATTTGTATTATTAATGTTTTACATAGGTAAGACTTTGTAATAACAGATTCATCATAACAGACTGTTTTAATTAAAATACTTGCTCGTTCCCTAAACTGATTTCAGACATAATTTTGAGCGTTGGGAAGAATGTCTTGTACAAGTGCCTGCAGAGGAGTGATCAATAAGACCCTGGGTGCCATTTTTATAGGTTTTCATCTGGGTTTGGACGTGAGATCTGCTCTCTCGATTCTCCTCAGTGACAACAGCAAGAGAGAAAGACTCCAGTGGTGGAGTTTACCTTGGTGCAGTATCAGGTTTCTACATCATTTAAATCTGTGCTTGAGGTCCAGGTAGATGCCTATCATTGCTTGCTGTATGGGAATAAATTGCAGGTGAAGAAAATCTCAGGGTGGTGGGATGGCTCTACGGGTTTGGTTCAACATCTTTGGACTCTTCTCCATTTAGCTGGAACTCCAGGTCACATCTCACAGGGTCTCGCAGGATGACTCACAAGGAATTCCTGGAGGAGGAATTTTCATGTTCTCCATGACAGGCTGTTGTCCATAGCACTCAGCCGTTGAGTGCAAAAGTCTAAATTTGTAGAGATACGGGTGAACAGATTATTGATGCTTTTATAATATACTACCAAGCTTTTGATATGATTCATGGTTCAGTAAAATGGATACTCTCTTCTTCACCACTACAAAATTGATCATTAAGGAGAAGAATAAGAATCCAGTTCAATTACAACCTGCCTCAATTTTTTTTTTTTTTTTTTTTTTAGCTTTAACAGAAGGGTGTATACAAGAGGTCTATGCTAAATATAAAGTTAACCAACAATATAATTTGAACATTTCACTTTAAAAATTTGCTTCTGGTTGTGAGGATGACAGTGCTGACTATACAAGAGAAGAAAACGTTTTTCCTTAACTGTGAAACTGCAAATGATGTAGTCATAATATGGCCATATGATATATTCCTAAGCAAATGGAGCTCTAGTTGAGAATAACTCAGTATAACCTCCATTAAAAAGCAGCAGTAATTGTCCCACAAGTCAGAACTATAGTCCTAGGAAAGTCACAGTTAAGTGAACTGAAAAAGAAATTCAAACATGTTAAAGCATGGAGATGGACAAGTAAAGAAAATGAAAATAGCAATGTACTTTATAGAAGAACAGGAAGCAGTGGCACAAAGCATACTAATAGGAGAGAACAGGGTGATGGGAAACATCAAGGGGGGGGATTTCTAAAGCCCAAAGCACTTGCCTTGCTCTTTCCCTGTTGAAATCAATGGAAATGTGCAGTTCAGATTTTCTGTACTAGTAGCTTCAAGGGGAGCTGAATTAAGCCAGGGCACTTTTAAGCCTCCCACCCTCCATATCTATAAAGAACAATTGGAAGAGTGAAGAGCTAAGAATTGAAACCATTGTAAAACGTGAGCCCTAGAAAATGGCTCTGGGAAGCCAGAAGTGCTAAAGAGGAAAAAAGAAAGAAAAAAAAAAAAGAAAGAGGAAAAGATGATAAGAAGAGACTATCTGTATTGGACATCAGGAGCTTATAAAAGACTTCAGGATGTAAAATGGCATCACTCTGGAAGGCACATTAATGTGATGAAGTGAAGAGCAAGGTTATATGATGTGCTCATTAATGAGCAAGATGACTTAAGATGTTTGGTTATCTAGTAGCAGCTAATAAAACTCCCAATCTGGAAATATGTTTCTCTGTTATATTGCCCCAATTCTGACCAGTGCAGCTCCACAAAAAAACACAGTGGGGATACAACCGGACAGCACCGATATTGCAGAATGGAGAAGGAGTCGTGCGTATGCCTGACATGGCATGGGAATACGGGTGTACAGAGTATGTATCTGTCTCTGTATAGTTCTTACTATCTGCATCAAGCAGTTTAAGTGTAGCCCTTTGATATATTTGTTCTATAGAGATTTCTACATTGCAAGGGATTTTCCACTAAAAGGAGGTTAAATTTCATTTTTGCACCTTTTACAAGTGTGTGCTGCAGCTCCGCAGCTGCGTGTCTAGCATGAGATCGCAGCCATTTCTGCAGCCTTTGTGCTCCTGAACCTATTTAATTAGGTGAAATTGAATTGAATCTGCTAAGCAGTTATTGTCAGCATTGCTTTCTGTGCATGGACCCGTTGTTTGGGAACCCCCTGGAGTGCTTAGCTGGACATGGGAGCGCTGTGCCTTCAGCAGATCCCCAAAGAGCCCCCCAAAGCTAGGACAAAAAAGAAATGAATAAGAAAGGGAGATTTTAGGCATTAATCTCAAGTCAGAAGTTCAGAAAGAGGGTTATTTGTCTAGCAAAGTGATTGCTCAAAAGGGTATACAGTCCACTTCTGATGAAGCTGGTACTCCGTGGCATGGTTGTGCCTAAATTTCAGGGGCCTGAAAACGAGCCCTTCAAAGGACATTTCTGGACTGGGGACATGAGGAAACCAGGCCTCCTACACTAGTGTGGAGCTGCTGGACAGGCGGCTGGGGGGTTGAATGTCACGCTGTGCAACAGCCGTTGCTTCATTTATTTGATAGGGCTGTGCCAAGATAGAATGTTCATTTTCCTAACTTTGCATCAATAATTAATCAAAAGAGGTTTTACATAAGCCTGAACATAAAATTATTAGCTCCTGGAAGTTCTTCCAGCAGTTACCGCAAGACCTCTGTCAGCAGCCTCAGAATTGATGTGCTTTAAAAGGAGAGGAACGTTGATAAATACTGATTTCTTTCCCCTGCTGTTGCTCACTCAATCAGCTCTCACTTCTCATTCTCTTTTTGTTTTGTGTTTGGAGGAAAAGAAAAAAAAAAGTAGAAAAAGCAAGGGAGAGGTGAAGAGGGAAACTTTCTTGACAAACATGAGAAAACTGATTTTCAGAATAATGTAATAATTACTCAAATCTGTGTGTCTTCTTGGAATTTCAATTAGATTGTAAGATCTCTGGAGCACAGTCTAGCTTCTCTATTCTCTTTCTGTAACATGTTTAATGTGACAGTATTTGATCCTTGCTTATTTCTCTGAGGCATCTTCTAATGATAATGAGAGGATTCTACCTGGGCTTGGTTAGTCTGATGACTGGTACACTGTGAGCAGAAATGGAGGTCTCAAGCAGTGAGAAGACATGTCTCTGGCGCTCAGGCAAAATCATTCACTGCTTTAGTTGGGGAGATTTTGTGGTCTTCTTCCATCTCTTTCTGGCTATATCTGTGGTCTTCTTTCATCTCTTTATTGGGGAGTAGCCTTGAGGTCTCTGTCTCTGCTTTCATTTTCTAAAATGGACAGTTCAGAGCAGAAGATTAACATTATGTGCTATGAATTATCACCAGGAAGAGACTCCTTTTCTCCCTCTTTTATCCGTCTTCTCGGCATGGAGGGGTCCAGCCTCTCTAGATTAAAGCAGCTTTGTGGAGACTTCTTCAAGACTTGCCTTCCCTCCCTGCCTGGGATGGACTGTGAACTTCAGAACCTCAGCAAACATTTTAATTTCAGAACGTGCCCACTCCCTTGAGGAGAAAGTTTGCTTTCTTAGGAGCTTTCCAGACACTTTTGATGATTCAAAGACAGATTCTTAGGACATGAAATTCAGCATTATTTCCCTGACTTCAGGGTAGAGATAGCAGTTTGCACCATATTTATTGCCCACCCATTTCACAGAGTATGTAGCATCCAGACTTTCTTGTGTCCATACCCTAGGGTGTACAGAGTTGGATCATCGCCTTGCTTTTGTAACTATTAATTCTGATCATAGTAATGCATGGTTGTAGGGTGCAAATCAAAGGAATCCAAAAGATTTAGAGGATTTCAACATTCATTGAAGTGAATAATAATGAGGCAACTAAGTCCTTTTGGTGGCCATAAAAGTTTTCTTTCTACTGGCTTATTCACTCCACAGGATAAAAATGATTTTAGACACTGGGCTGCTGAAAAACTGTCTCTTCTCTGTCTAACTGAGCAGTCAGCCAGCTCAGGCACCAGCTAATTCTTCTTGCTCACAGTGAAACAATAGGAAAGCTGAATAATGAATAAAAGTATGAATTTTCAGAATTTTAGAAACAAAGGAAAAACTCTGGAGGTTTGCAGGCCTTGTCTCAAACATCTGATACTTCCTTAATGACCCCTCAAAAAGAAGAAATTCAGCTTCACCAAGAAAAAACAGTGAATAAACCCATATTCATTTAAATGTGAAAAAATGCACACGATAGGTTTTAAAGACCAAGGCTGTTGAGAGTTATCTACTGTTTTCTCTTCAGTTGCTGGGCTGTTTCTTCACAGCCTTCCCAACAGAACTTCACGCTATTTTTTTTTCTTTTAATTTCCTGAATGTAGTTATTAACTGGAGGAAAAATAAATAAATAATCACAATGACAACATGTAATTTCTTGCAATGAAAAACTTCAGATACCAGTTATTTTGCAAGATTAATCTGAATATTTGCAAGCCTTTTTCTTCAGCGAGATGGGAAACAGGACCTATCACCAGCGTTCCTTTCATTTGCCTACTTTTTGCTCTTTTAATGATCATGATCCTATTTTTTCTTTGCTTGTAGTAGAAAACCTTCTTTCCAATAAATTTCTTTCGCTCATCTTGAGACTCTCCAGAAGTCTGTTAGGAGCCCAGCAAGGAATCGCTCATTTCCGTCAGGAGCTCCATGTTAAGCATTATAAGTCTTCTAAAAAAAGCCACCCTGATGACAACAAAGCACGGGGTCACACTCATGTGAACAACAGTTTACTCCCTTCCATGGCAGAGCGAGAAGAATTGCTTGGAAGTGGAAGCTCAAGGAGGAAAAAAAACCCCTCCCGACCCAGTTGCCTTGGGATACTGGCGTGACTGGCTAAGAGGGATTGCCTAACAGGGAGTCCAGACTGTTCTTTGAGGAACTCTAAGATACTTAAAGATAGCACAGACATGGAAAGCAGATGAGGAAAGTGCTGTCTGTGTAAAGACTTCACTCGTTCACTGAGCAAGCGGTAGCTGAGCTCAACCTGGGGCTGGGTTGCCATTTCTGCCTTTGTCTGTCTTCTGTTTTGAAAGCTTTTCCTAGACAATAAAAGATGCTTGAATAAAAGGTGCTGAAGACAAGAGAGATACTTGGTCTTGGAACAGCATTTTCCTTCTGTTCTTTTTGATGCTACTCATTTTCATTATTATTGCTGATAAACAGCCCGGATTCAGCCAGCTTTTCTCTATTACTAACAGGTGACACTTGTGGACAGTCCTAAATAACAAAATACTGCATAGCTATCAAGTATTGTCAGGTTATTGGTGAGGTTCTGGAGACTGTGAGTAGAGATATGGCACTCTTTTTACCTCACTAATCTTTCCAAAGCTGCTCTGATCTTGAGGGGCTGATGCATCAACAGTCGATTTCACTGCATAAGTGCATTGTGTAGCAGTCTTGTTTTGCTTTGGTACATTGTGAAAAGAATGAAGATACCACTAAGCAGAGAAATAGTCTGTGCATCCAGCTTTTGTCTCCTCCCTGTGCAGAAGAGAGAGGTTTGGTATCATTTAGATTTGAGAGATCTGCCCATCAGTTTTCTATATTCATCTTGTTCTTCACAGCCAGGGGGGAAAGTAATAGCTTGCTCATGAGGTTGATCATAGTGTCTAATTCATTTATGGAGAAGATCCTGGGAAATTACACTGGCCTTGCTAATAATAATTATAATAAAAATAGAACTACAATAAAAAAGAGCATATTGCCAAATCACATAAGAGGGACCTCGCTGTACTGGGAATCCTTAGGTAAAGGGTTCCCCATCTGTTCCTGAGTGATGGATAACACCAGCCCACCCAAGAGTGATTATCTTTGCTGCCCTTCCTATGTCCTCTATGAAGGTGGGAAAGAGCAAGGAGGTATTTGCTGCTGGAAGTATCTGAGGGATCCAAAGACTAGAAGCATGTTCAATACAGGGAACATGAGGGAGAGATGTATCTGTTTCTCACGTCTTCCCTCCTTATCTATGTTTCTCGGTATCTCAGATTCTGCAAATGCATCAGAAAAGAAAAAATCAATGTAAACTAGACAAGAGACTTTCCAGGCAGTAAAGCAGAGATGGCATTAGGTGTCCATTAATCCCATGGCTGTAGTAAGTTCCTAAAGTGATGAAAATGGAGGGGGGAAATGGCAGGAGACAGAGAACGAGCAAATCCACTCTATATGCTTGTGTTTTTTTTTCTTTTTTTTTCTCTCTCTCTCTTTTTTTTTCTAAAGAGCTGATGCAATATCCTATTTTCTGTGCCTCCATGCTAGATTCAGAATGTATGCAATAGTTTCTAGTGTCAGCAGGTCCGAATAAGCTCGTTTGCATTAAAAGAAAGCAAAGCTTGCAGCTATCCACTTAAAAAAGAGAAACAAACAAAAAACCCAAACCATCTAGCTTTTAAAGTAATCGATGACCACTGAAGTAGTTGCCTGTATAGAAAGACTAAACTGAAAGTTGTGCTTCTAATCATGAAAGCTCTAAATGAACTATGGATTTGCTGTATTGAGGTTTAACACAACTCCTGTAACCCACTATGCTTAGTCTTTGGCTTTCAGCATGATGTGCTCTTTGGAGAAGTTGTCTTCCTCTCCAGCAAGCAGGATGAAGTTGGGCATCCCCATGGAAAGAAGACAGGAAGACAGATCCTCTTTCCAAGGATCTAACCTGCAACAATTTTTCCCTTCATTATATGCAAAAATAAGACACATATATTCACTTTTTAGTGCTTAATCTCTGTTCCCTCAGCTATGCAATGATAAGCATGTTAAGGGTGGTGAGGTGACTTGATGTTACCAGATTACACTGAAATCAGAGATGGAGATGACTTATGAGTTAAGCTGCACTGTTCCTGCTATGCAGCCATTTCCAGGATGGAAATTCTCCTCATAGTAGGATAGCTCTGATGTTCTCATAAACATCCCCAGGACTTCCACCAGCATTGCTATTGCTGACTCTAGTTGTGATAAAATGGCATTGTGCACAGCAGAAATAGCATCATTGCAGCAGAGTGCAGCTTTGCACATTTATTGTACACACTTGCCTAACATCATTTTCAGGGCTGTAATATTGTTCTATGGCAATTTAATAAAACAGCAATAAAATTGCTGCCTTGGGGAAGGATATATCCATGTTGAAGGACTCTGTGGTGACTTTGCCATTCAGAATGACCTGCCTGGAGCTTTCCTTTGCTTCTGTGTCCCCAGAAGAGCAGAACTTTGAGAGACAGGTGCTTAACTGTGGCTGAAGAGCCAAGGCTACAGTATGGGACTGGCTGTGGTGAAGCAGCCGTTAATGACTTCTATGTGTAGCACGGAAAATAGAAATGTGCTGCTTCCTCAGCTGTTTGACCACTCAGAAATGTCATAAGAGAAAAAAAAAAAAAAAAAAAAAAAAAAAAAAAAAAGTGTGCTATATGGTGAGTCAAGATACATTTGTTCTTGTAGGAATTTATCACTAGATCTCCACTAACAGAGGACATAACAAAGTGGTCCTTGAAATGACGACAACCCTCCTTTCTCTCTGAATGTAACATTTTTGGTGTAGCAGGGAACTTAAGGAGAAAATGAACATGTTTCTTAGTTATAGCATAGGCTATATTTTAGCACAGGCTATCACATAGGGCTATGAAGATGGTCAGGGGACAGGAGCATCTTGAAAAGCCTAATCATACTCCTTTTCCCCAGTTCCATTTTTCCTTACTTATTGGACTTCATTATGATTCCTGAAGCAGCCTTTCAGGTTGGCAGTCCTAAACCTAAATCAGTATTTTTTTTCCAAGAAGAGGACCAGTCCTATGCTAAACTCTGTGAAATCCTGAAAGAATCTGCAAACAGCCCCCCTAAAAGAAGAGTGGGAAACCCATTAAGCCGGTACTTTCTGGTTCTTGTCCATTTTGATATGCTCCAGCCACATCTCAGTTTATAATTTCTAATAATTTTCAGTGTTAGTGAGGCTGAAAAAGCCATTGAGTTTTTTCAGGACTGAAATTGAGCCATCAATTATGAAAATGTTTCTTCTGCTCAGTTTCCCACTGAGGCATTATCTAATAAAAATCACCAGGAAAACACCTCGCCCACCAGAAGAGGAAACAGTTAACAAACAAGAACCGCTCGTGGGCTGCCCTGAAAGCGAAGGAGTTGGGCTGGATGAGGACACCCACAAATTCGCAGTGATCACTGGCCCTAGCAGTATGCAAAGAAAATTGCAGACTCTAACAGTCTCAGCTGGCATAATTTTCTCTGTGAACTTGTCCTCTTTTCTTGAAATACTAGAATTACTTTACAATAGAAAAGCTCTTTGCAATAAATGGCCTTTTTTCTCCTCCATGAATCTGCCCTATCATGCCTCCTCTGCCCAGCAGCACACATTGGAAGGAAAGGTTCATTTGCATGTAAGTCTTGATCATTAGGTTTCTCTTATTATAGGTCAGGAAAAAAGTAACTCTGTTTAGAAGAAGAGAAAGGGAAGTTGTGGAGGCAGTGAAGAAAAGTGCAGACACATTAAATTACTGTGTGGATTAAATCTCCAACTGACTGGAAATGGAGCTGTTTGAAAACTCCTTTTGATTTTTGCAGCGTAAGGTGGAGAGGCTGCCATTCTTCTATTTTATGTTTGCTGATCCTTTGTTGTTCCTTTATGATCTTTGCCACCCTATGATGTGTGATTTAGAACCGTTTCAGGAGCGCAGAGAACTGCAAGGTGGGCTCGTTTGGGCAGGAACAAAAAAGACTAAGGTTCAAGGTTGAAACCAAAGTATGTACATGCGTTTCCTTACTTTGTGTATAATGATTCACTTCATATGTTTCTACCAATAGTCAGAGCAAGCACATACAAACAATCGGGCCTATCTTACTAAATATTTTGCTGTAAAGTGGTATCTGAACAGTAGTTTTTTTAGAGTCACAGATTTACTGGAGACGGAGACAGAGTTTTGAACAGTCCAACACAGTCAGCCAGTGGCAAAGCGGAGAATTAAAGACTAGTCATATCACTTCCCAGCTTTCTGTTTTAATTTTAAAATCATGGAAAACAAAAGCCAGTTTTCAGATGGCTGTCTTCTCCACCTCTTTGTAATTTTAGGTAAGAAGAAAGTAATTGGAAGAAGAGAAAATAGCAAAATAAACAGAGAGAAAGGGTAAACACAAGATACTGGTATAGCGATGCCACTAGATAGATATTTGTTATAAGATGAAGCTACTGGAAACCATGAACAAAAGGGAATAAAAGAAGAATTATAAAGCACACAGGTAGCCTGTTAGTGGCGGTAAATTCAAGCAATCTTACTGACCTTGTACCCTGTATCCTCCCACCTGCCTTTCCCCTGCCCTTGCTCCTGGGGCTGTACCCTGAAAGCGGCCACACTCACTGTGGGGCTGGAGGGATTACGGCAGGATTCAAGGCTCTCCAGATGTCTCTGCTCCTTCTGTCCTTCCTGTATAGAGGTTGTATCATCTACCACGTAGGAAAAGCTGAGAGGTCTCAAGTTAGTTGTAGGAGAAGGACACTTGAGATTGCCTCGTCAGGCTGCCAGACCACCCCGTCTGTGGTAAATAAAAGGGGGGCTGTGGGTCTGTTTGACAGTGGGATTTCAAAAAAAAAGAAAAAAAAAGAGAAATTGACTCCAGAAGCTACTGTATCTGGGCTAGCACAAGCCATTTACCCTTCCCATGTGGAAATAGCTGGCTAGTTTCAAAGCGGAACACAATCGATGTTAGTGACATTGCAGCGACTTACCCAAAGCTCTGGATTTGGTCCAGGGCTCCAGCCCACAAAGCTGTCTTCAATAGCTATTCTTAATCCACAGCAAATTCCTGCCTGAGCTCATCACACAATCTCCAGATGAGCTCTCCACTCTCTATAAAGCTCTTTGCTTTCCTCTATCCCTACTCAGTTGCCAGTACAGGTCACTGTTGACTGATGTTGGCTGTCTGTAACACACTGTTCAGCATCACCAGATCTTTAAATCTCTATTCTTTTGCAAAGAAAAAATGCCAATTATCAGAGGCTCCCATGTGAATTCTGCTGATGACGGGAATCACTTACTGTTTGTCACTTTCTTGCCTATATCTGATCATCCATTGAAAAAGGGCTTGATTGATATATATGCATCAAGATACTGCTTCATTGGTATTCCTTCAGTGGCTACTCATCCACTCTCATCTTAATAATCATCTCTGCTTCTTATCTAAGAGGGCTGTATATGGGAGGAATGGGGGCCAGTGAGGGGTGAGGGGCAGAAGTGTAGGATACACAAGGTTACTGGAGCTCCTTTTCTGCAGGATGTGCATGGAGTTATCAGAATAATGCTCCCTGTATAATCTGTTCATTGGCTTCTATGATGTTTTAGATGTTATTTGAACTGGATGAATAACTTGTTAACATCTGATTTTGGCCAAAAAAAAAAAAAAAAACCAAAACAGACAACCTCTGCATGCACTGTGCTACATTATCTCTTTAAGTTTTATCCATGGTATGCTCTGCCCAGTGATCTCCAAAATCAGGCACTAGTGATGACCGGTACTCTACAAACGTAAGGTAAGAGATTTTTCCTGCTTTGAAAGAAAGTTTTCCTTAAAGCTTTGGGACTATGTTTTCCGAGATCCACACGTTCAAGTCCTGTGGAAGTCAATTCCTAACTTCCTTAGGTGCTTGGAAATATGAGATGGAAAGTTAAAAGGCCAAATAAAAATATTCAGAATGGAAATTACTTGCTTCAAGTAATCCAGTAGAGCTCAGGATAAACCTCAAGTCTCTGGCTAGCCCAGCCTATATGGGAGTATTCATGGGCTATCTCAGATGCTTTAGTCGTGCTTTGCACGGCATCCTCTTTCCTGAAAGGCTGGTTTGCTTCTTAACTTTAAAGTGTGAACAGCACCTTGCTTTCCCCAGCCTTCCTGGAGTTACTACATGAGGCTGCCCCTCCTTGGCTATCCTTATATCACCCATCAGCCGTATCAGAATGGCATGCCAGCTCATGCTTATCTACATGGGCTCATGTTAAATTATTTTAATTTACAGCTGTGTGGCATAATCCTGCATTTATGTCACCTTTGCATTGAGCTCAACAGCTAATGCCAGCTAGCACTGTGGTACCTTTCACACAATCCCATTCTAATGAACAGAATTTAAATAGAGAAAGATAGAATTAGAAAACCAATATATTTACTTCTGTAAGCCTTTCTGGAGTGCTCTGCGTACTTTTGCTTTACAGTCAGACAGAAGTAGATAACCACAGCCTGAGGATGCAAGGATATCCAGCCTCCCCCCTTTCTTACCAGTGCTTGTGCACAATAGAGTCTTTTTTGTGTGTGAGAGTTCTACTTCTGTTCATTAATTGTTCACTAAACCGAGTCAAAACTCCAAGAAAGAGTTGTGCTAATTCACCCTATGGTAAGGAATAAAACAAACAAAAAACGCATTAAGGGGAGCATCCAAGCTGCACACAGGAAGGCAGCAAATAAATGGGCTGCTCTTGTGAGAGCTGGGGAAGAAGACACACAAGCCTTAGCCTGAAACGCTTAGGCAATATTTTGCTGAAACCACAGCATGGGAGGTGCAGAGGCAGAGACCCACTCGGCAATTCTCAGCTGCAGGACTGTTGTTATGGAAGAGAAACCTGAGATATTACCATTTCAAAAAAAAAAAAACAAAAACAAAAACCACACATACATTGGTTGTCATTTAAATGCAATTATACAGCCAAGACTCTATTCATTCACCACACAGCAGTCATAAGAGTCAGCAGTTTATGGGCATTCTGAACCTTACAGAGTGGTGAAAAATTTCTGCAGTTACAACTTCTCTTATGGTCCCATCAGGTGCTTCCCAGATATTAAGACAGCTGGGCTTCGCTTTGTAGAACCCATGGGCTAAAACAGACAGAGAAGGAAGACAACAATGAGGGCACATAGTAAGACATATTCATAACTAATCATCCATATCTGCTGAAGACACCATGAATATTCATGATTGTCTCATTCCTGATGGGCCTCATCTGCAATTTTATCCAAAGTTTGGCTGTTTTTAGATATCATTCATATTTCTTAGTGATTCCCCTCAATGAGCAACACTAGCTGAATATCTGCCTCTCTGTTTATATTCAACCCCAACAGAACAATTACTGCACTTCAGAGGATCTGATAAATACTCAGACAGTTCTTTCCGATCTCAGACACATAAATGCTGAACTCATGCTAGTAGTGTGAGTTGGTTAACTTCCTGCAAAGTTAAAGCAGCAAGTTATCCATTGCATTGAAACACTGAACTCAGAATCCTGTCCAGGCAACACATGAGTCATATTATGCTGTGCTAATGACAAACAATTACAAGACTTGCAGGTGATTTTGGAGCTGACTGGAATTAATTTTTTTTTTTTTTTTTTTAAATTAGGTGAGATCACCTATTTTGGGGACATGAGTATGTGTGTGGTTTACCTTTGCAAATGATAGAGAAACTTGCACTGGCGTGCTGTCAATCTTATAAACAAAGGTGTTGTCAGGCAGCCTTATTTAGAAGTATTTTAAATTAACCTTGACAGAAGAATTAATAAATAATAAGAGCTGAATGATTTATAAAGAAATCAATTACACTATAAATTTTAAAACAGCACAGCCTCAACTATTGCAGGGTGAGCAATATAGAGAAACTTCAGGTGGGCTAAAAGTTCCCTGTAAGGTCTCTGATGTCCTCTTGCAGTCCCCATGGATCCTGGAGGGAAGATGAAGAGAGTTGCAGACTGAGAGGGATGTTAGAAGAAAACTTGTGTACCATAGAAGATTGCACAATAATGTTTGATGCTTTGAGTACTCCCTTGCTCCGTGTGACCTCAGGGGTAACAGTTCAAATATAAGTAAACTTATTTGCTTTCAAAGCTTCAAGAAATGAAGACAAACAGCCTATCAGCAAAGCTTCTAGGGTCTGACTCCAGGATACCTGTAAAATTAGGTGAGTATGTGGAAAAGATCTAAGGAGGTGTCAAAGTGGGGATAGTGCCTAATTCTGGCTATCTGCTCTGAGCTAGACTTCTTGGTTCCTTCTCCAGCTGTTAAAGAGAGACAAAAAAGGAGAGGTGCAGAGGCCAAATCACTCCATGTATCACAGAAACCTATTTCAGGATGGAGCTAGAGTTTTGGCAAATCTAGTAAAGCTTCCAGGAAATGTCTTCCTAGCCTACTCACAGACTTTGCGGGCTATCTTCTGCTGCTGGAGACCTGAGCACCTGGCTTTGGCAAGCTGAGGGCAGCCTATCACGCCTATTGCACTGGAATATTATTTCAAAGCCTGGGGTTGTGACTACGTCAGAAGTTGCATTCTCAGGGAGAATTTCAACACTTTGCTTTCCACTCCAGACAGAAAACTGCACAGACATTGACTTATTCACAGCATCAGTGAAAAAGGAACCACCTCCCTCTGCCAAACTGTAAAATTTATGAGCATTTTGCAACTACAGAAGGGCTGGGCTAAGCTTATCTGAGTGACTGATCACATAGATACATTCCTGCCAGTCATCCTATTTTCTTGAGTATCTGAGGAACAAAATTCCCTCCTCCCTCCCCCAGTAACAGTAAAAAAAAAAAAAAAAAAAAAAAAAAAGTTCACACAGTGGGGTAGTGGGCGACCTTATCAGAACTCTTTAGTTAGGTGGAAATTGGTTTAAAAATTCAAATGACTGTTCTTGGAAAATGGCTTGCAGGATTCACCCAACTGTAATAGCAATTCTCTGCAAATGATTATGCAATTACCTCCAGGAGGTCAAAAAGTAATTACCATGTAACCTGCTCTCTTCTGCTGGTTGCCTCTAATAAATAATAGATGCAAGCTGTAGACTGGTTTAGAAAAAAATTGCCATTTCTTTACCCTGTAATTACATTAGATTATTTACCCAGCATGGTCAGCTTTGACCATGTAGGTCCACCAACATGATATGGGGAAGACTGATGAGAATGTTTTATGTCCTGAACCTCCTCTGGGATGTAGGATCAAAGAGAGCTTTGGTTTCCCTGAACAAAAGTTTCTCATGCACCCAGGACTCAAACTGTGGCTGCATTTGTGGGTTCTGAGCACTCTCACGTGTCAACCTGGCCTGATACTGAATGGATTCAGTGCAAAACAATATATTAAATTCAGCTGAAGCCCTAGCAGCTAACTCAGCCAAGCTATTCTGTAGGGCTTACAAGGGAATCACTGGAGGACATTTTGCTTCACACATTGTAATGTTGTCAGTACATTAGGCCTCAGTAAAGAGATAACAATTTTTCTAGCCTCAGGCTTATGACGTCTGGAAGACTGGGGTCTCATGTATTTTCCCATGGGCAAGTAAGCAGGCTATCACCATTTTCATCTTTGTCAGGAATAGTATTTTTTGTTGGCTGAATTTTCACTGAGGCAATTTCTTCCCGAGGACCTGGAAGAATGGCATTTGCTTTGTTTCTCTGATTCTCACCTTGGAAGATGCAAGACTCAGAACATGCTGACTCTTTCTGGCAGTAGGTGAAATTGGGTGCTTTGACCTTGTTGAAAAGAAAAATCCTCATTATGGGGGATCACAGAGGAATGTAGGGACAGAGAGTGCTCAGAGTCCTACAGATACAGAGCAAGAAAAGTTGACGAACTAAGCAAGACAAATGAGGTAGTGTGTGGGAGAAAGGCCATGTTATTGTCTTCATTTTACATGGGTTAAGTGAGGGACAACAAGACTGAATGACTTGACAAAGGTCACATGGAAGTCTGTTGGCAGAGCAGTGCAAACAGAAACCATCTCTCCACGATGATAGTCCAATGTCTACATCGAGAAAACATTTTCCGCTTAAGCATCCTCCCTGTTAGGAAGCAGCTTAGACTAAGTTAGAAAAGCATATGCTCCCCCCATAACATTTTTACCTGGTTAGAAGATCAGAATGCCTCCTACTCTGCCTAATATCGTTGCTGTTAAATAAATTGTCTAATTACATGGTATGGAAGTGATGTTGTTATACAGATGCAGTGACTGGAAAAAAAAAGACTGAGCAATAATGTTCCAACAAAACCCAGTGGCCTCTGCTCCTCATTGCTATTTTATGCTTCGTGACTGGCGTGAGTGAGCCACAAGCTAGCTTCAAATTCAGTTTTACTGTCCCCTGTGATTGATGGACATGGCTCCAGCAAGGGCGGGAATCTTGGTGGTCCCTCCCCTAATCTCCAGGCATCTTGGTGGTCCCTTCAGACCTATAGCTGTGGGAGAGGTTAAAGCAAAGAGTTAAGCAGAGCTGGTGGGTACCATTTCAAGCAGACACGAGTGATTTCTCGGTTGTGGACGAATGCAGGTAGGGGTGGGTGTAACCTCCATGCGCAGGTTACACCTTAACAGCAAGCTGTGCGGGACAGGGTGGCAGGTTCATTTCCTTCTCCTGTGAGCAAGCATGATACGCCATGGCTGAGGATTGCTGCGCTCTGTATTATCAATAAAGGGCAATCACACCACTGGGAGTTAATGACAGTTTCGCACATAATAGAAACCTTTGAGAGTAATTACTGAGCCCTTTGATGCCGGTGGAACGCAACAGGCACACACTCATGTTGCCTGGCTCAGCACAGTGCACTCAGCGCACAGAGGTAGCCTCACATCTCCATTCTCCAGCCCTTCTCCTGCCCCCCAGATGAGACCTGTGAGCCAGAGCTCAGCACATAGCACCAGTGCAAGTGTCAGACCTGGGGGTTTCTTTGGGGGGAGACTGGGAGATTTCTATGATTTTTTCCCTTCTTCATTGCTATGAGACTCTAGCATCGTCCAGCCCACATTGTGCCTTGTGTCGGTGCTGACATTTGGTGGGAAGTGAGGGTCTGATTGAGGTTTTGCTGGATGTTGGAGACAGAGGGATGAGAGGAGGACCATGGGCAGTGATCTCAAAGAGCAATGTGGAGTACTGAGCTGGGATACAGAAAAGAGGTATGTGGAGCCAGGCCCTCAGTAATAAACTCTATAGACCCTAAAGCCCGAAATGAGTTTTAGAAAGCCCATCACTGGGCCAGTCCCCTTCATTTCCCTTTCTTTGAACCCCACAGCTCTGCTTAACCTCCTTCAACACGCCTGCTAGTAGCAACAGTTCCCTCCTTCCTCCCCTAGCAGAGAAATGCATTGAACTAATCAACGTGCAGAGTCTGTGCAATCCCATTTCGGTGGCTTAGCACTGGATGTCCCCTCAGCAGTGACGTGGCCTGAATGAGAAAATGGCCATGGCAGCAGAAAGCAACAGCAGCAGTATCTCAAAAGCCAAAAGGCAGGGAGCCAAGGGTCAGGGAGGGTGACGAGTCCCTGGGGCCATTCATATTCCAGGGTACAGAATCTGATGAGTGCAGGGAGAAGAGGTGCTCTTAGCAGCAGGGAGAGAGGAGGGAAAAAGGGGAAGGAGATAAAAAATAATAGGCAGTTCGGCATCTGTACTGTGCAGAACTAAAGGGGTGCTGCACGTCCTGTTTATTCTTGCAGTTCTTTAGCAGAAGAGGCACCAGC
Organism: Nothocercus julius; assembly: GCA_013398735.1. Classification (NCBI taxonomy): domain Eukaryota; kingdom Metazoa; phylum Chordata; class Aves; order Tinamiformes; family Tinamidae; genus Nothocercus; species Nothocercus julius. Next base: position 628,900 of record VZSV01000103.1, read on the forward strand.
TCTCATTTCAGTATTTATATTTCCCCTGAGCAGCGCCAACTGTATTTCAATATAAACGTAACGTAGTTAATTGAAATCAGTAATTTCAGTACTCATTAATAACAAATCTCTAGGAAGGAATATCCTTGCTGCAGTTAATGATCAGCATAAAAAAGACCTGGGTCTTTTACAGCATAACGGAGAGCTCAGGGTTCATTTTATAGTTGATTAGAGTAAGTTAAACTTTGCCCCAGCCTGCAAGTTGTATATTTAAATACAAGAAGTTGCTAATATTTGAAGTTATCAAAATACCACAGGTGCTCTGACGTGAATCCAGCCCTCATGGCTGATCCAAAGAGTGATGTGACCCTCAAAAATGTCAAAGGTGGAATTAAACAGATGGAAGAATGGACCAACCTCTGATATGGACTTCAGTGTAAAACACAGTCAAACCTTGAAGAATTTCCCTAGATCTATGAGAAAACTGGTAGAATTTGTCCCAGCCTTTAGGCTTATCACTAGAGCTTGTGAGATGCTGTTGCAGGTGGCAGTTAGCTCTGCTCTGAATTGAGGGAAAGCCCTGAATTTCAAAGACCACCTGTGGGATTGTGCTAGCATCGTGAATTCCTTTGGAAAGCGGAGTGTATAAACCAAATGGATTCCGTCCCTGTGGGTACTGTATAATCAGAATTTCCACCGTGATTGGGGCAGTAATTCAAAGAAAGATCAACCGTAATATGAAAAGAGAAATCCAAATGTAGGTTCTGAATTAAATTTTCTCTGCTATGATAGAAAGGTCTTAGAATGGCTTTTCTCTAGAGGCCAAAAGCAAGAAATCATCTTGAAAGCCTTGGGAGTAAATATACTAAGTAGTGTTACTGGCTTATGGAGTGGGCATATCATTTACTTCTGCTAGAAGAGATCAAGGCCCCATTATTATTTGAATTTACTGTAGCTGCTGTTGGTCTGCACCAGGCAGGGCTTTGGCCCTACAGCAAGGGTGCATGCATGGCTGCAATCCTCTCTCCTTGAAGCTGTGAGTCAGTGGTCAGAGACCTGGCTGAAACTCAAGAGCTGTCTTCACCAGATCATGCTAGGAATTGGGGGGTTCCTTTCCCTAAAATGCTCATTCTTACACTACACAGGAATCATGTCAGGAATGACAGGTCTCATCATTTTCCATAACACAGTGAAACAATTTTCTCCATGCACAAGGCCATCATTAACAATAAAAACACACTCCTCTAATTAGAATGAGAAATGAGATTTGGAAAAGTAAACTGCAGAAAGTATATGCATAGCAATTACCTATAGAATACGCAAGGGGGGAGTCCAGGTATGATGAATGCAGAGCAGCAAGCATCCTAAGTGGATTATCTACTGTGAGAAAATATACTATACACTTGAAAAGGAAGCAGAGCCCAGACTGGTCTCCAAGTATGCTCCACTAAAGGAGCAGATATTTTTCTTTCTTCTGGTTAAAGGGACTATCCTGCTAACGCCTGTGTAGCAGGGCAGAACACTGAGGATCCGACAGCTTCTCACTGGTGACACCTTTATAGAAGCACAGTGAAAAAGAAACCAAAAAGCCGTGTATCTGATGGATTGATGGATCATTTCCTAAATCTCACAGCACACACTGCTTTGCATCCTCCGTGAAGACTCATGTTGGGATTCTGCCTAGAATTGCTTTAGTCTCTGTGTCATCCAAGTGTTTATATCCAGTCCTAGCACAGCATTGGTGCCCAGAAATGGAACAAAATAAAGCATTCACCTAGATTTAAATTCCACCTGTCCAAGAAAGCTATTGTGAAGGTATTACAGCTTTAGAAAACCCAGAATGACATCTACAAAAATCTGGGTTTGAAAAGAAATATTGAGTATTCAGAGAGCTTAGTGCTCCTCATAACATTTGTGTGGCTTGACATGCAAGAGGTTAGTGAAACTTGCTTTCACCTTCATGGCTTTTCCACTCCAAAATCCAAGAAATAGATTGCCGTTGGATATTGAATCTGCTCACAGCCTTCTAATATTTACTAGTAATTCACTGAATTTGGACTGTGCACCTGCAGAAAGGAAGTGTGGCCACTATCTACTGTGTCATCACACATCTACCATCTGAAACTCACAAGTAAACCATTACAGCACCTGATGAACACCTGCACCATGCGCAGAAGACAACATAAACATTTTATAATTTCTCTTTACAATACATTTCTAACTGCAGAGACCACTCTGGACATCTCACTACTCTACCTGTATCTCCTTTATTTGGTTTGGCAGAAACCTTTGGAACTATATGCAGCTCACTTATTTGTGTGCATATATCGGCTAATAATGGCTTAATCTCAGTACTTACAACCAAGATATATTACACTATCAGAGCAGCTCTGTGGGAAGCCAGCTGGAGAATGAGGGCTGGTTGGGGAGCTCTCCATCATCAGATAACAGCTTGAGCTTCATAAAATCTCTTTTTAGCACAAAGTTCCACTCCTGGAGCACAGCAAATCCATGGACAATTACTTGTTCCATCATGGAAGTCAAAACATTTTATCCTTTCAAAATCAAATTTTATCTCCTCTGAGTCCCTGTACAGCATCGAGAGCCCGTATCATTTGTTTTGTTCACTGTGACTCTCCTGGTAGGGTACAGTAGGGGCAGAGAAGATGGAATATCATTTGTACAGAAAGTTTTGGTTGCTTTTCCTACTGAAGAGGAAAAAGCAGTCTCTGCTACTAGAGGGGATCATCAACAGAGGAACAACCCTGCAGCTGCTTCCCCAAATGGCACAGCTGGAAAACTCCAGCTAAGCCAGCAATATAGTAGGTGTGTGCTCAGCATTGGTTTCCTGTCAAGGTAGAAGAGATCTTCTTCTCTTTCCACTCTTCATCACCAGTTAAGATCAGGTCAATTAGTGCTTTGTAGAATAATCAGTACATGCAGTGGAGGCAAACTGTCCTGATATCACTGCTGTCTCTAGGGGCTGTGGGTTTGCAGGTGCCTGGAAGTTTTCACAGCCATTGAGCACTACAGCAGATCTTGGTGACCGAGCCCAGGGACCTGCTCTTGGAGAGCTGAGCAGCAAGGAACCGTGAGGTTTGCAAAGAAGGAGCAGGAGACAGAAACACAAAGGAGGAAATGGAACCCATAACAAAATAAAAAATAATGAGCTGCATAAGCTGGCATAGAGCCAGTCCCCCAAAATCATTAACACGGTCAGGTTAAGGAAAGCACTGTTAAAGTGTCTATCAAAACCCTTTTGCTCTCACATGGATTTATTGGATGAGAAGAAGAAGCTGGGGTGAAGAGTAAATACATTAATAACGGGCCTGATCCCACTGAACCAGCAATGCTTTCTTACTGGAAAAGCTCTGTGAGAGCAGAGCGATTTGCTGGAAAATGGGAGAAAATGAAGTTAAAAGAAGTCAGGCTGAAACCCAGTGAAGCTGCTGAGAGTCTTGGTGGCAATTTTGATGCATTTTGCACCAGATCGCATGGTGCAGCAATCAGTCAGCAATCTCAAACTTGACAAATACTCTAAACTTTAAGCACATGGGCAAGTCCCAGGATACCTAAAGTTAATTCTCTGCATGAGTGTTTTCTACAGGAAGGGCGGATTTAAGCATGTGGTTAAGTGTTTGAATCTTCACTCAAAGCCCTTGATGGCAAAGTGTGAAAAGATGCTATTGGAGATGCAGTTTATATCTAACACTTGGCATATTAGTCGGCACTCGTGTGGTTAAAACACACTTTTTCATTAAAAATTATAATCGGAGAAAAAACAAATTAGAGCTGAAATGAAATAGGCTTTTTATTTTTCCCCTTTTACCAAGAGATTATATATTTCCCAAACACAATTTCTCTAATCCATATCTAATGCATTAGAGGCATTCTGCTATTTTGCTCTAGACAAACAAATTTCCCACCCAGTGTGGGATCACAGCCCTGTTCCAGAGAGAAAAACAAGTCATAATAATACAGAGGCCACTAAAGGAAAATGTTAAAATAATTAAAATATGAAAGAAGCTGCTCTCTTCCTGGGATTTCAATTTCGGAGATGCCTGAGGGGAGGGGGGTTAGATATCTCACACTGATACACTGTTTGATAAAGTGTGATAAAGACTTAGAAAAACTGGCAGATTAAACTGAAATAAAAGCTGCGGATGTTTGCATTCAGCAAGCTATTAAAAGCAGTGTGACTGAGCAGCAAGAAGCTTCTCTTTTATGCAAGAATGCGCTGGAGTGGGATGTCTGCTGCACCCATGTCAAGGAGATCAGGGGAGCTGTTTTCGTCAGCGGCGCTAGCTGTTCTTTTCAGCTGTTGGCGGGGCTGGGCGGTGTAAAACCTGCTCGTGCTGCGTGACGACGCGGCCCATGGCAGGACCGGAGCTCCGGCAGAGCCAGACGGTCGCCTTGATCGCAACGCCTCCCTTCCGGAGATGCTCGGGTGTGATCGGCATATGTCAAGGATGCCGAGCCTGCCTTAGCCCAGGGCTACTTGCCCTGGGGCTCCTTCCCTGCGGCTGTGCTGCCCCTACCCGTCGACTCCTCCCGGACTTGTGTCCCCAAATTCTGCAGCCAGGACACTACCCCAGCCTGGCTGCACAATTTAATAGATCCTTGATCCCTTTCTAGCTAATTAGCCATGTATTTTCAGGTGCACCAGGGCTGCATCCTGGGGTGAAGCCCCCATTCCCATATAAAAACCAAAGGGAATAAAAACCAAGGGAATTTGAGGGTTCTGAGATCCAAAGCGCTGCCTGGGAGAGGGGAAGCGAATGCACACGGGTGGGGTGGCCGCCTGGCTCCTGGGACACTCGAGGCAAGGATGCTCCATGAGCAGTGGCACAGATAGAGGCGCCACCGTCGGAGCAGCGCGGGCTGGAGCCCCGGCGTCTCCGCGCGAGGTCGGGCAGACCTCACCACGGCGCTCGCCTCGCCGCACCCTTTGCAAATAACGGAGTCACTTAAAAATGATCTGCAGTTTATCCCGTACAAAAGAAAAAAAATCTAAGCACTGATTGAGTGCAGGTCTTGCACACCAGCAGATTTTGTTTCCAGTGAGTGGTGCGACTTTTCCAACTCCCTCTCTCTGTTGCATCCCAGACTACTCCCCTTCCTTTCCAATCGCCTCCGTCTGGCAGCTTTATATTGGTGACCTGAGGGTGCAAATTAGGTGTTTGAAAATACAGCAGTTAAATCAACAACTCTGAAGTGTAATAGAGGTCAGGAGAGTTTGCTTCCAACTCAGTAGCTCAGTTTCTGCCTTGGTGCATGCTATCTGCATTTTGCAAAGTCCTTTGATTTCTGAATAGGGTGGAAATGGGGCCCAGTCCTGCTTCCATTCAAACCTCTGGGGATTTTCTCCTATTTTATTTTTAGGCTTCTAAAAAGAGACAGCAGTTGCCTCGGTTCACTGCGAGTAATTTTCTGGGACAGGCTCCCAGCCTGGCCTATATCCTTTGCCCTGAAGCCCTTCTAAGTCCATCAGACCCTGTGACTGGGCAAGGGAAGACGTTTTTCCCCTGAATTTTTGGTCTGTCCTGCTGCCAGTCAGCGAGAGTGTCTGGTCTGATTACATCTCGTCTGTCCTTAATGGGCTCGTTAACATTTGGATACGCTGGCGTGTTTTGCTGACAAAATACCCCCATAGCGCTAAATAAACACCACGAATCAGAAGAACCATAACCCCGAGCTGCGGAATGGGGCTTCGGGGGCAATATTTCATGATAATATCTGAAACTGGTAATTGAAGGCTGACTAGCGTGGGGGAAGCGGTGATTCAGCTCCGCTATCATACGCCCGAGACTTGATTCATTTGTCTTGATTAGCAAAAGTTTAACTATCGCCTGCCTTTAATTAGCAGCTTTCTCAGAAGGCTCGTTGGCGCGAGGAGCCAGGGCCAAGCAGGCGGGAGGGCTGCCCTGGCAGGGGCTGCTCCACGTGGGCAGGTTGGAGGAGGCCTGGGGTGACGGGTGCGCGAGCTGGCAGGACAGCGAAGGGTCTTTGGCACCTGAATATTGCTTTGCAGGCACCACGCAGCAAAGGAGCGGGGCTGCAAAACAGGCATCTGCTCTGCCATCAGAAGCAGGACGTGTGAAGAGCCCCTGGAAGACAGCGTGCTGTATGAGCATCCGCTCAGGTGGTCCTGTTATAAGGCTACAACCTTTGGTTTCAGTCCCTGCAATGTATGATGAGAGGATTGGCTGCTTGGGGGTGTGAGTGGCGAAAGCTGCTGCCTACAAGGCATCTCTGGATGATGCTGAGACTCAAATAACCAGAAGAAAAAAAAAAAAAACAAGGAACAGTGAGCATTGGCCGGTAAGCAGTTCTAGCAGGCACTTTTGCAGAGGTGCTCTTTGAAGAAGAGGAGCCCTGGGATGCAGGGTGGTTTGCTCTCCATCACTCCGTACAGGAGGAGAGCTGCTTAAGGCCTTGCTAAATATTGACCCTTCTCCATCGTGCTGTTATCACAAGTGGGGCAGGCAGTGTCAAACAGCAGTGACACCCTCAGCAGAAGCAGAGGCTCCTCAGGATGGGCTGGCGTGGAGTTTTGGCTGAGCACATGCTACTGCTCACACGTGGATAGGGGAATTTAGGGAAGGACATCGGTGACTGTGGGTAGTTTCTGCACATAGCTTCAAAGCTATTTGGCTTTAAAGAAGTTTCTGCTAGGAAAACATTTATACTACCCCAAACTTCTGGATATTTGTGTGTTTGTTCTCTCTTTTGCAAAAAAAAAAGAAAAAAACCACAAACTTAAGCCCACATCAGGAGTTCCATCTGAAAGCCTTGGCCGTCAAGCACACAAGGCCACTAAATGGAGAAGACGATGATGCTAGTGGGCACGTGCCTCATTCTGCCTGGGGAAGCTACATGCCTTGATGCCTGAGTGATCCCACGTGTGCCGTGGAAAGGTCTGGGTGGTAAGAGCAAACAAGTCCTTACTTCAACTTTTCTATCCTGGGTCTCTCTCTCCTCCTTCCCCAGCTTCCACATTCCCAAATTCCACCAGCCTTAATTTATCTTCCAAACTGTGTATCCTAGAGGCAGAATATATTTTTATCAGGTAGGAGCGCTGTACTTCTAAATCTTTTTATTTTACTTGGGATTCTTTCCAATCACCTCCAGGCTGCTTGTGTACCCACATGCCCATGTATGCATTTGTATACATCTCTGATTACATATTCTCCCCTTTCCCTCCCAAGTTTTTTTCACACATTCTTTCAGTTTACTAGTCCTATTTCCATAAATGTAGAGAGATGATGTACACTTTTTGCCCCCTTTTCCTCTCCTTCCATCAGTCCAGAATAAAAAACAGCTCAGATTTCCTACTTCTCTGATTACTTTTCCAGGAGCGCAGCTGCATTTTCTCTTTCTGGCTTTTTTCCCCTGTCCTTTCAAAGGAATCATCCTTTTCCTCCCTTGGTCCCTGGCTTCTCCTCCAGTGTTTTATTCAGGCTTTGGATGATTGTCTCTGTACACTCCTTTTATGCTACAGAATGAATTGCTAATGTAACCCCTGCCGGGAGAAGCATAGTCTGATCTTGTCCTAAATAGGCCCCTGTTTGCAGGGGATGATGTATAAATGTATAGATTGCATCATTATATATTCACTTAGTGGAACACAGACTTCGAAAGAGGCCTCTGCTTATTCGGTAAATGAATTCCTGGGGAGAGGAGACGCATCCAACCTGAAGGTGCCTTGAAGTCCGTTCCTGCTCCCCCAGTGCGGCCACTCAGTGATGCCCAAAATCAGTCAACTGCATATTCATAGTGGCAGGATCTGGAAAAGCGAGGGAGGAAGAGTCCCTCGCCTCCTTCGGCCGTGCCATCTGCAGGGGCTGCAGCACGAGGCACGTGCCAAACACGCTACCTCCGTGCCAAGGTGCCTTTCCCTGCCCTCGCTGGCAGATGGGAAGGCCTTGCCCAGGGCAGGTCCAGGCAGCATCCCCATCGCAGCCTTCTGGGCTAGGGCTGGCATCCAGGCCTGGGGAGGGGACAAGGGTAGATTTAGGGCTCTGAAACCTGCCAAAGAACAGAACTGCCTGAGGGGATGCCGTGCTGATCCCTCCTTTTTGCTGCAAAATGCGCTAGCAGAGCTAAGCAGGATGCAATCCAAAAACTTCCATTAAACACAGTGGTGAGTCTTCTGGACCCGCGGCCAGGGTGGCAGCTGAAACCCAGCAGTGCCTTGGGATGCTCTTTGGATGCTCTGTGCTGCTGGTTTGGATAGTATTGCCTGGCATGAAAGGAAAAAAAAAAAAAACAACTAGGTTTCCTCTTGTTTTATTTTATTGTTTCCTCCTGGGCTGGGTTCTGTTTTTTTTTTTTTTTTTTTTCTCCCCCAGACAAACCCTAAACTGCCCCATTAAATCAAGTCACCAAAAGGCTCTATGTAAATTCAGCCACCAAGTGCAGTTTGTGGTTCTGCTGCTCTCAGGTTTTATCCATCACGCTGGCTCAGTTTCATCCGAGTTCACTCTTCTCTGAGCTAAACCCCAAACCTGTGAAAAATCTTCATCTTCTTCCTCCTCGGTATATGCTGAGCACAGAATTACTTGAAGCTCCTGTAATGTACTGTGCTTGTGTTTGCAGTAAAACCACTTGCTAATGGGCAGGGTTCATGCTATTTCCATTTGTGCTAGTCAGACTCCTGGGGCCTGCAATTTTTTTTTTTTTTTTCTTAAAGGCTGCATATTTTAAAGTGTAAACAGGACCTGGTGTTTTATTAAATAAATATGACAATTGCAATAATGTTTTGCGGATTACAGGAGAAGGAACTTAAGGGGACCATTTCCAGAACCTCAGCACTGTGTATTTTGCTGATGCTTAAATAAACTCTCCTTTGTTACTGCTGTTCTTTCTGGGGCACTAGGGGTTTGATAATGATTCAGAGAGAAGAAGGAAAAAAAAAAAAAAGAAAGAAATCCACACCCCCTAAAGCATCCAGCCCATACTCCTGGAAAACAGGGAGGCTCCTTTCTCCCTTGCAGTCTGCCCAGAAACCTCTCAGCTCCTCACTGTCCTTGTGAGCTGTCCTCAGCTTCTGCAACTCTGACTTTTTGCCCGGGTGTCAGGGATTCCCCAGACTTGGATTAATAACCCAACTGAACTGTGGCAGAGCTGAAACCTTCATCCCAGCGCTGCACAGGGCCACTGCCCTCACTCAGGCAAAACCCCCTTTGAATTCAACAGCGCAGGGCCAGCATGTTCAGTCCTGGCATATGACAAAGCCTGATCCATCTGAGTCCCCTGGTGCTCCTCATAATTGTCAGAGCAAGAAAGTCCTCCAGCTGGGACTGATCTAACCACCTTTAAGAGAGAACTTAATGGGAAAGCAAATGAAGGCTATTTCACCTCCTTACAAGCCTTGGCTAGAGCTAGACCAAAGCCATAAATTTAGCTTTTCTGCAGAGAAAGAGAAACCCCTTCCCTGCCAGTCCCCAGCACTCACCCCACACCCAACCACACTGCTAAATACAGACCCTGCTGTTCCACAGCACCCCCTTTTATAGAGTTATTTCCCTCCCCTCTCCAGCTTCATTCACTCTGCTACAGCTCAATCAGGCAATTAGGGGAATTCCTCCCACCTGGTGGGCAGCTGTTAACCCTTTTTCTGCCAGTACCAGGATGACTTTATGTCTTCCTATCTAAGAGCAAAGTGATGTCTCCTGCCTCTGACTTAGGTCTCAGTTTTCCCTCAGTGATCCTTGCTTTAAGTTATGCACAAGACCAATGCTTTCTAAACTCTTTCCTTAATATAGCCATATCCCTATTCCCAAATAACATAAAGGAAAGAAAGAAAAACCAAAACCAAAAACACCAACCTTGCTTTACTTTCTGGGTCTCTTCTGCTGCTTTTGAGACTTTTCTCTCTTCTGGCTGGATTCACAAAAAGCACTGTTAGGTTGCCCTGCAAAAACATACAGCAGGTAAAGATGCCTGCAGGAAGGTCAGGGTGCTCCTGCCTGTTGCCGAGATCCAGGCCGGAGCAGGAGCTTCACAGGCTGACAGTGGGAAGAGCCAGGTGCGCTGCCCAGGAGTCCCGCAGGGATGTGATGTGACCCCTGGAAAACTTGTACCTGTGCAGCCCGTCAGCCTGGCTGATGTGTGTGTGTCAGATGGGTCCAAGTGGTAGAAGCCCCTGCAGAAGCCAGGGACCTGGGTCTAGTGGGAAGAGGGAGCGGGTTCCGGATTGGGAAAGCAGCACCCGAACTCTCCAGGGATGCCCTCCAAGGCAGCGAGTCTCTAGTTGCAGTTCTTCTGCCTTGGGCATGCTGAGCCACATCTCTCTCTTTCAAGCATGCTTATTGAAAAAAATAACAATATTTAATGCTGTTTTGTATAGGAACTCAACTGGTGTGCAACTAGATATTAGCTTGAAGCTAATCATTTGTGTGGATACTGTAATTCCAAAGATGGTGATAGTAAGGAGATGGAGCAAGGGATTTCATACCAGGTGATTATAGGAGCGCACTCCTGAAAACCACTTTGCACAGATGTGAACAGCTGTTAGACTCCTAGTCCACAGTGGGCAGGAACTGCTGCATAGGGCTGTAGGTCATATACTGTTGCAGGAAATGATTGCCTAGGCCTGCTCTAGGCTATGTTAACAGTATTACTCTGTAGTGGTAACAGTATGACTTTGTAGCGGTGCTCCCCATGCTGTTCATGGAGAAAACCACCCACCTCTTCTGGCCCAAGGAGAAAGACCTTCAGTGGAGCTTTGCTCTTCCAGCGACTAGTTCCAGCTCCATGCTGCCTATGCAGACATCTCTGGCAATTTAGGAATGTTGTAGTTGTCTCTTGGCTGTTTGTCACAACCACTTGGGGCACCTCGATGGCCAAATCTGAAATTCAGGGCTGAAGACCCCTGCTCTGACAGCGTGGCCAGACGGCCGCCCTGCGCAGCCCTGGTGGGGGTCCACACCACGGAAAGCTCTCCGGAGGAGGGCAGTAGTGTACTTTCCCACTAACGAGCTCTCACCGGCGGTCGTGTGGAGAAACCCCTGCTCACAGATGCTCACTGATCTCTGGGAGGGATGTAGAAACTGTTCTAAAACCCAGTGACCTTAAAAAAAAGAGGCAGATGAGAAACGTGCAGTAAAAGGCAGCGTCTTTTGTCTTACAATCATCTTGCTATTGTTCTCCCCCAGTACTTGGTGTCAGAGTCAAGCTGCACACCATATTGGTATAGATTACATGCCTCCATCAGTCATGTCCCTTAATTCCCACTTTGGGACCTGCTTACACCATCTTGCAGCTTACTCCATCTTACTCATCATTTCCAAATTAGCTAAACTTGATTGAATCAGATCAAACTGCAGCCCTCATGCACCAAGGCAAATACTGTGTAGTTGCTGCACTCCCTCCTCTGTAAAGCCATGTCTAAAAAACGCTGCTGTGAGAATCCAAACAGAGCAGAGGGCATGTCTCTGCTGGTGCCATACTGGGCTTTAATAGGGCAAAAATGTTCACGAGGTTGAAAGGCTAGGAGGGGTTCGAGTGCAATTACTGCGTCAAATCTTCTTTGCCTTGTTCTCTGTCTCGATAACGCCTTAATGAAAACAGCACAGGCTGCTTAGCAAGGTGGGGGGCATGTGCTGATTTTTTGTTGCTTGAGAAAAAACACCCTCATTGCATTAGGGCGAATCCACAGAGGTGTAGAAGGCACCGAGCACTGGACCCAGGAGCATATGTGAATTTGCTGCATGTTGAATGCAAATAAGTGGGAAAAAAAAAGTATGGGACTCCAAATTCATGAGTTAAAAAGACAAACTGAGCTGAACTACGTACTGCCCTTGCCCCTAGATGACAAGAAACCTTGCCTGAAGATCTGCAGGAAGAAACTTTTTTTTTTCTCTCCTTTTTCAGGTAGTTGGAGTACATGGCATAGTGCTTATTCTTTTCTGCAGTGCTCCCATTTTTATTTTTCTTCTGATTCTTATTTTGTGTTTCACATTTCTGCATTGCTGCAGTCATCTGCTTTTGTGTATCTTCCAGTCACTATTAGCAAAATAAATAAATAACTTATCCCCCCAAACAATCTGCAAACTAACTTTGCTCAGAGCCACAGAGGCAGACGCCTACTCTGATGGAAACTCAAGCTTGTTTGCTTTATTTAAACCTACTCCCTTGCACACATGATACAGCTTCACAGATGCCTGGAGTCTATTTACCTCCTGGCTTGTTTATCCTGAAATGACCAATGAAAACTGCTCACATTTTTGTCTTGATAAGAATCCAATCATGGAAATTGATTGAACTTTTTCTTTGAGCTTTTCTCTTGCATTTACACTTTTCAACCAGCTTGAATTGTTTAATCTGCAGTTAATTTAGAGACATACAGCCGTGGCTCTGATATATCAGGAGATCAAGATAAATGGCTGGAGTGTTTTTATGAGCAAAATCTCTCTAGATTCCAGTACATAAATCATTTGTTGTGAAATCACTCATTGTCTTTAGGCAATGTCGTAGTGAAAAATTCAATCTATTCATGAACAGAAAGTCAAGGGATTAGGAATCGTTCGAAGGGAAAGTCTCCACATTAAGGAAAAAAAAAAGTGAGAAAGATTTATCTCTTAATACTCCACTAACATCGCTCCCCTGCCCTTGTATTGCAGTGTGGACTCTTGAATTCAATTTCACACTCTTTGTCCTCAAAGTCTAGTGAAAAGGAAACAATGAAGAAGTCCCCAGGGGCAGAAGGGACTTTATATTAATTTCAGGAACCTTTTCTCTATCCTTATGTCCTGATGCAACAGAGTAAGGCCGGAAGGAGGCCTACCAATGATTTCTTACTGAGGACCTGACTGTGATCCCTGTGCTCACTGTGGGAAATGATTTACTACAAGCTAGATTCCTTCTGTGGAAATCAGGCAAGAACTGGGTAAAACCCAGGGCTTCCAGCTTCTGCTAAAGACTCAACAAAAGCAATTTAGGGCTAGAGAGTGAGTGATCCAAAATTTCTGTACCAGAATGATTTTAGGAGTTTCCATCTAAGTCCAAATATTCCAACTGAGCGTTCTTATTTGGATCGTTGTTGCAGAAGAGACATGTCTCTAAGCTGGGGACACCCAGATCTGGAACCAGATTGGGACCCTGGGTTTGGAACTCTTGGTAAAACAATGGCAACGAAGACCTAAGACCAACATTATTCCCTGTTCCAGAAAATGTGATAGGCACAAGCTTGAAAATTTACCTCTTCTGTGGTTTCCAACAATCTCTTTTTCAAGAGACGGCAAGGGCTCGCTGCCCTGCAGAATAAGAAGGTGAGACATATATCCGTATAGGAAGATGGCCATCTTTATGAAGATTTCAGCATATATTTAGATGGCCTAAATTCCACTTCAGAGTCTTTTTGACTTTCTTATTGGCTGGTTCTAGGCCTTCCTGTATCCCTAGTCAATAGGGAAACATTAGGCTTAGGGACTTAGAGATTTAGGCAGAATTTAGGCCATCTGAATATGTCCCTTTGAGCCTTCTTGCTAATTCTACAGGCTCTGATTTTTCTCTCTGCCCTTTACTCAGATGGATTAATATAGCTTTTCCCTACCTCCCTTTGGTTCCCTACCCTCTTTTCCCTCCTCCCTATCCTCTCTTTTGTATCAATACCCAGAAAGGTCTGCAGACACGGCAAAGGGATGTGTGTTATTTATCGCCTCAAATCCACAGTCTCATGAAAAAGAATGTTTATTCATTCTGAGTAATTCAGCCCCTAGAGTCCTTCAAACATTAAAATTTTAATACTTCTCACCTGGAACAGCTGAGCTAGCCAGGAGAGATGAAGCTTTGATAGGAATACTTGATACAAATTTCTAGCCAAGCAAGGCAGTAATGCTCCTGCACACAGGATGAAAATCCAGCTTAAAGGAGGGTACATGAAATGGTGAAAATTCACAATCCACACCTGGGAAAAAACAAACAAACAAACAAACAAACAAACACAAAAAAACCCTCATTTTTTCTTAGGCAGGAAAAAGTCTTTCAAAATCCTTTTGGAAAGGTACCTGATCTTTTCATCTTTGCCATGCATCACCATCACCTAAGTGCCTTCCTTTATCATAAAGTGGCTCCATCCAGCGTTTCATGGACTGAGCTGTTCACTCAGTGAAGTGGGAGCAAAGCCACTATATGGGGTGGCTGCAGTGGACAATGTCACAGGGAGCCTGGAGCCAGCTAATTTCAATCCAATCTAAGGCATCAGTCATGTGACTCTCCATGGTCCAGCTGCTTTTCAGCTTTAATCCATTTAATTTTGGCAAAGTGATGCAAATGAGATTTCGCTGACAGAAAGGCCTCAACACAGGACTGAGGATCTTGATAGTAGATGCTGAGGCAAGTGCCTGACCTCCTTGGGAAATTCAGTTTTAACAAAGTGTTTCAAAATCCACAGTCGCCAGCTTCCAGGGGAGGCTCTTGTGAATGTGTTTATTATGCAGGTATGTGATTATTAAACTGGGATTTTATGGCTACTTCAGCAGATACGAAGTGCAACAAGCTTCCGTTGTTAATAAGTAATAAATATGTCTCTTGCCACTACTCCTGCCATCCCCAACTCAGGTCTATCCCAGTTTTAAAGATCTGGGAGACTAAACAGTGGACAAAAACATATTCACTATGCAAATAAAGGAACTGTCGTTCAACTCTGAACCTCTCATTCGAACCCCACTTAGAGTAAAAGGATCAGTGACACCTGAGATTTGGTTATACGAGTTGATCCTCATGGTATGCAAACAGCACCCAAGGCAAACAGCACAGCTTTCCTCAGAAAGTTTTGGGTCTCTCTCCAGAACATGTCTGTGGTTCAGACTGACCAAGAGTCAAACTATAGAATCCTAGAAATATGGGATTAGAATAGATTTTTAGAAATTTGTTTAGTCTTTTCCATTTAATTGAGGCAGCTTCAAACATGCCAAGGATATCAGTGGTGGATGTTTGTTTATCTGGTGCTTGAAAACCTTGACCTCTTTATGTACTTGCTTGATTAGTTTACTGTTTTCAGAATTGTAACATTTTCCCTGCATCTGGAATTAATTTGATTTGTTATTTTTCTTCCCCACTATGTAAAATGAACAACATCTTCGTTTTAATGACCTCTTATATATTGAAAGACTGTTATCATGTTCCCAATTTAGTCTTCTCATTCCTGGACTGAACAAACCCAATTCTTTCAGTCTTTCTGAAATCACATTTCCAAAACATCTAATCACTCTTGTTGTTCTCTTTTGGACTCTTTCCAGTTTGTCTACATCTTTCTCGTGGGTTGGTGCCCAGAAGTGTGCATGATATTCCAGCTGAGATCTGACCAGCAGCAAATAGAGCGACAGAGCAGAATAATTACCTCCTGTGCCTTTCATACGACACTCCTGGTAATACTTTTCCAAGATGAGATTCTTTTATTTTTCCCCAAGGACATCATATTGTTGACTCGTACTCAGTTGGTGATCCCCACAAAATCCCAGGTTCTTCCCCATGGCACTGCCACCTAGCCAGTTCTTCCCCGTGGTCTGGGAGCCAACCTGCAACCTTTGGGTGAACCTGCTCCATTCCTCCCAACTCCCAGCCTGAGCAGTGTTACACCTGCCATGAAGTGTGAACTACTGTTTCTACATGGCTCCATTTACAATGTGCATCCTAATACTGTTGTCCTTTCTGATTAGCTTAAACAGTGCTGACAGCTCAATTCTCCTTGGAGGATCCTCCTGTCTGTCTCTCTCCTCAACAACCTCCATTGTCACTCATTGTCTCCTTCCAAGAAATACGGTAGAGCAGCCGAAAAAAGTACATGAGTTTTGGGGCTAACAGAGTATTTCATTGCCAGGTTATCTTTGATCCTGTGAGTGACAAGCAGTGTCTTTCCCAAGGCCACATTCTGAAACGTTTTTAACAAGGAAGAAGCAAGATCTGAATATAGTGACATTAGACCTTGTCTGACAAAAACATCAATATCAGTGCATAATTAATGGAAGGATCTGAGCTAACGTGGACTGAATAGGGACAGAGTACTTTCAAAAATCAATTTGCTACCTGAATTACAAACACTACCGATTAAACCTGACAGGGCAAAACTCAAACATAAGGAAAAAAAAAAAAAAGAAATAAATAAAAAAGCCCACAACCAGTGTGCTGGAACATGATGGTGGGTCAATGCTCTCAATTCCCTCTTTCTTGTCTCGTTCTGGTTTTAGAAACAATTTGTTTCGCACAGGCACAGTCCAAGCACTGGCGAGGTGAGATGATCATGAGTTTTCTGTCCGTTTTTCCTCCAGTGTCACACTCTGCAGGCAGCCCCTCGACACACCGCTGGCTGCTCACGATAGCCAGTGTGTCCTGCAGCGACTCAGCACATGGTTTATGCCTCCAGGCTAGCCCATAAGCTGCAGGATCACTGCCCATAGACTTACACATTTAATGGGCTTTAGCAGTCCTCCCAAGCCAAGCAAGTTCAGAGTCTTCTCCAGCATGGGGAAGGAGTGGAGGAAACTGTGCAGCAACCAGGGCTCTTCCCATCCACGCAGCACCCAAGAGATGATGTAGTGTTTGGCTAAGGGGCACTGTGCTATTGAATGTCGACCCTATTATTACTCTTTTTTTTTTTTTTTTTCATCAAACACTGCTTTAAGATTCGTAATCCTGACCTTAGAGATTTGATTGAATCTGAGCAATTATGTCCTCCCATCTTTCTCTTAGGCCTTTTCATTAAGCAGTGCTGAGGAATGCAGCAGGTCCTTGCGGAAGCGCTTCCTGTAAACCTGGCTGATTGCAACTGGTCCAGCTGGAAAAGCAGGGCCCTCCCAGCTGTAAACATGGCTGATAGATTCCCTCTTCATAACGAGGTGTCTCTTTTCACTGTTTGCTCTGCGCAGAAGGGTTTCAGCAGGTTCATCCCAGGTTTGCAGCTGCAAGTCAAACGGCAGCAGCTAACCCCTCGCTGATGAGATTCAGCATTGCAAAACTGACCCTCCTGTTGAGTTTAACCTCCTCCCTCGCACAAGCAGGGTGCAGAGCAGGCTCACAGGTATCCGCTGAGCTTGGGAGGCGGCAGATCTCCGACATGCTATGGGGAAGGTAAATTAGGCAGCACCGTGCTCTGGTCTCTTGCAATGAGTCTGGTACTTTTAGCCCAGCTTGCTGAGCCCAGAGCAGGGCACTCAGATGACATGTAGATGAGACGGAAAATGCTGCACGCGTTTACTCCTGTGCATCCTTCTCTGTCAGCCCACACCAACCTCTCCCAGAGAACTGCAGGGCATGCTCAGGGCATGGAAATGGTTAAGCAACTTATTTGTCTCTGCTTGCTTCCCCAGTTCTCCCTGGGAGTTCAGTAACTGCCATATGTTATATTACAGAGCATGAGAAATCAGACTGAGGTGGCAATTTTAACACCCTTTATTCATACATCCTATTTTTACACTGATAGATGTAAGATATGCAAAGTGTAATTCCCAGCTGAAGCAGACTCAGCACATGGTTCTTGCTGCCTCAGCCGGAGATGGAGGAGGACCAGCCAGGAGAGCTGGCGCCTGCGGGCTGGGACGGGCAGCCCTGCAGGCAGCAAGAGCCTCGCTGGCGCCTGGGAGTCTCTGCTACGTGCTGAGTGTCTCTTCTTCGCTGCTGTGTGGGCACCATCTCATGTGCTGCAGGTGGTCAGCAGCTTGAGGGCTGTGAGTGCTATTTTGGGAAGCGGCATCTCCTGGCACTGAGAGGTTCTCACTGCAGCCCTTGGGTAAAAGCCACCAGCACGACCTTACTGACAGCAGCAACGGCTCAGCCTGGGCCGCTTTCAGGTGTGTGGGTCTTGGAGGTGGTAGCAGAGCACAGGGATGTTGATATGGTGGCCTTTCTCTTCCACTGTCTGTCACTGAGATAATTTTTCTTTTCTTTTTTTCTTTTTTTTTCTTTTTTTTTTCATCGGCCAGAGTGCAAGTGCCTGAAGGTTTTGCACGTCCAGTAGTTTCCTGAGCCTCAGAGAGAAAGTTTAGTCAAAAACAGAGTATTGCTCTTCTGCTTTGTAAGGGATGCAAAAAGAGACCTTCCAGACAAGGATGTGAATGCCCTTTACTAACACAGAAATGGAGCCTCCGCAAACGGAAAAGCCCAGCAGTTTAGAGAAGTATTCCTGGAGGAAAAGTGTGTCCTGAGCAAGGC
The DNA here is from genome assembly GCA_013398735.1 of Nothocercus julius. NCBI lineage: Eukaryota > Metazoa > Chordata > Aves > Tinamiformes > Tinamidae > Nothocercus > Nothocercus julius. The sequence continues at coordinate 647,032 of VZSV01000103.1, forward strand.
CAGCAGAGCCCAGCCTCCCCTCCTGCTAACAGTGCCGCAGGCTTGCTGAAATGGCTGTGATATTCCTTGCTTTGCAGGGTGACTCTTTCAATAAGCAGTAAAAAAAGGAGAAAAGGGAACATTTCTAAGTTTAATCTGAAGCACCGCATGACTGCAAAACAGATTTACATGAACGTCTCAAGCGAGGAATTTTGGAAAGACAGAGGAGGTGGGAGGAGGGAGAGCAGAGGAGACCGTAATTACAGCAAAGTGCTGACACAGATACCAAGGCAGATGCACGTGGGCCAGGAAGCAGGTCAGGATAAAAGAGGATGGTGGGAAATGTCCTGCCAGGAGAGAAAAGTACCTGTGTCCTGGAAACGGAGTGTGGGGGCAGCAGCGGGAGAGGTCTTACCCCAAGACCTGGGAAGGGCCTGAGCTTGGAAAGGGGATCTTTCCGTCTCATTGCAGCATCCCTATTCAGGGTACAGGCTCTACTGGCTGATCCAAGGGCTGAGCTTCGCTAATAGGACTCTCTCATTTACCTGGTGACTTATTTCTGTGAAATATGTCAAACCTCGTATTCTTGCCCCTTCTGACAGACAGTCTGAGACAGATTACCTAAGCTTCCTTTCATTTGAAAATGAATCTGGAAATGAAGGGTGCGTGCCAGATGTTGCCCCATAAAGTCTGGTCAGAAGGGACTCAGTGTGAAGAAGATAGCACAGAAGTTTAGACTAGACTGGATGTATTACAGCAGCTTTCCCAGGACATCACGAGGGATTTTGGCTGCTGAGTGCAGCAGAAATGGGAGCAGGAAAACCAACCTGTCTGCCTAGCTAGGACATGGCATTGGAGAGCCTCTGCACTCATGTCTATGCGCATGCTCACATATATATAAATAATAGCCTGTGTGTGAATAAATAGATACACTTCTAATACAGGCATATACATGTATATTTGCATTTGCTTTTCTAGATACACACATGAACTTGTGTTTCATGCATTCAAGAGAGAGTGAAAGAGAAGTCTCCAGTCCCAAACTCAAAGCACAGAACAGGAAAATGTGTTTAAGACTTGATTTAGCTTTTCTCTGCTTTACTGCAGTATGCAGAGAAGATCTCCAGATTCAGGCTATAGTTTCCATGTTGCTCTGATATCCAAGACTATGAGGACACTTCTTTTCTCTAAGACCTTAAAGTGTCAGGGCCAAAAATTATGCATTCTCAAATCTCCACTGTACAAACCCCTAGGATGAGAAGAACAATAAAACATCCCTGAAAGATGGCGGCATTCACAAGAATTTGGTACTCTGTCCCATTAACAGCAGGAGCAGATAATTAGGCTGGACAAAACAGCACGAAGTGTGCACCAGGGAGCCATCCTGAGAGGCAGAGAGAGGGACTGCATGATCTAAGAGGTCATTTCCAGCTGTAACAGCGATGAACCTGATGTTTTTGAGAGCCTGTTTTCGCAGCAGTGCTCAGTAGAGGGTCAGGGGAAGGCAGGCACATGATATATCTCCAACTAGCATCTGGTACCTCCAAAGTGGATTCCTTTCCTTTTTGCCTCCTCCCTCTTGTAAATATTCACCAAAAGACATCGATGGGTCTTTAAGCAAAAGTGGCAAGAAAAAGTAAGAGACACCCGCTCCATGCCAAAGGGAATGAGTGGAAGCAGGCCAGGAGACAGTGCCTGCTGTGCTAATTAGAAGATATCTCCTACCATGGTAGTGTTATTTAAAGGACTGAGTGTGATAGGGTGTGAATCGGTGTGATAAAGTTGGAGTGTGAGAGGGTATGAATGATATACCACCAGCCTGGGTTTCTGCAATTAGAGAAACTGCTGTATTTTAACTTGGCCATTAAAACTCTGTTACTTAGGGGATCTGGGCATATACATACATGTATATGTGTATATATATATATGTAAAAGATCCTACTTACGTAAATAAGTGCTGGTGTGAATACCTAAGCTGCGCACATGAACTCCCATGCACGCAGTGTTTTGCCACACAGCAGTGAGCAAACTGGCTACTTTCCGTCTTGGGTTTAGCCCTTTTTCTCCCAGGAAATTCCAGTCCCCTTCTAACACAGGAGCTAACCCACTTCAGCATCCGTCTTTTAACCAGCACAGGAGCTGCAGCTGCTGAGCTCACCAACCAGCACAGCCTTCCCGGTGCAAAGTCCTCGGGGTATTCGGGCAGGCTCGGAGCAAGGGGCCAAGCCTCCCACATCTGCTTGGCGGGTGCAGAGGGAGCAGATGGCAGCGCGTGGCTCCACGGGGGTCATAAATCCGTGCTGAACAGGCCTTGCCACTTGGAACGACACCCTGTTCCCGAAGCTGGGGATTTATTTGCTACATTTTACACATTCCTCATGTCCCTGGCACAGTGACACCTGCACGGGCTGGCACTGTTACCAAGGACCCCGTTGGTTTGTAGTTAAATTGGGGTTCAGCTCTGAAAAGAGATGATGTAGAAGCAGCCTGCACTTGCTGATCAGTTCTGTTCCTTCTGGGTGTTCAGATTTGTAGCTTTTTTGTTTGTTTGTTTGTTTTGTTTTGGGTTTTTTTTTTGCTGCTAATTAATACAAGCATATAGTGCTTTTGATTCCTTTGAGCACTGTGGAGCTGCCATCATGAGAGGAGCATGAGCTGGCATCCCATCTGCCCCATTTTCCTGAAATTCTGTTTCGAGGGATAAATCTGGATTAGCATTGCTTACCTGAGGACAGATGCAGCAGGGAGGCAGATATCTGCCGAGTTTCTGTGAAAGATGATCGCATATGATTCAAAAAAAAAAAAAGAAACTAGTTTAGATTAGTTCCTTTTCAGAGTCCAAACACTGAAAACAGTTGGGGGATCAGCTTTTTCCCCATTTTATCCTAGTTTGAAGAACCTAGGTTGGGAAACCGCTGTGCATGCAGCTATGCTGGCAGTTCTGCAGAGGGGATGTTCTCCACCGAGGGCAGTGAGGACGACTGTGGTACTAAGGGGGAGGCTGAATGACTGTAACCTCATCCTGCTTCTGCTGTGTTCAGAACAGTAGGTCAGACTATTTTCCCCAGGGAAATGCAGGGAAAATAGCTTTGTATTTTATCTGAACCCACATAGCCTATTCTTACTGGCAAATGATCCCTCATTAGTACCAGGGAGTGGGTACCCATTTAGGTAAAAAAAAATGATGCGGGAAGGAGACCTGACATCTTGTCATTCTGCTGGAAATATTAAGAAGTTCCCTCCTTGCAAGGTTCACCTGGGAGCGTGTCAAACACGGCTCCTCATCCCTTGCTCCTGCTAACGCAAAGAGCGGCTCTGACTCCGGCTGCCCCCGGCAGCGCGTGCGGTGCTGAGCGATCCAGGAGACGTTTTCTCTCTTTTTCCTCGCAGGCTGCCAGGTGCTTCCTCACGCTTGGAGCCACGAGATGTGCTTGCGGGGAGAAAAATCTCCTGGCCTTCCCTGGCAAACTCACAGGGGACCCGAATGACCCTTCCGTTGTGCGGCGCTGCTTCCTGCTCCTTGATGATCAGACGTGGGGCAGTTAGGTGAGTTGTTTGATGCAATTTCTTGTCTTCTTCTCTGAAAGGAAGAGACAGACTTTGGTAGATTAAAAGTCTTTGTTTATGGAGTCATCTTCTCTTTTTCCTTCCTTTTCTCTATCTTCTTTCCTTCTTCCCCGACACTCTCCCCTCCCATCCCTATTTTTTTGCAGAGTCAAGCTGCATCTCCTCGTCAGAGAGACTCTAATGGGATCAAATATTTGACCAGCTGCCAGGGAAATTTCCAGTAACCTTCAAGACCCCACACATTCCATTTTGGAGGATTACAGGGGAAATGTTTCATCCTTCTGATAGAGAAGCACCAAAAAATTGAGAGTCGCCAGCTCATCTTGTGCTGTTCCGATGGAAGGAGCTTGGGTGGACTATTTTTAGGTTACAAAGCTGTACTTTCCTAAGATAAAAGCTGGGAGTCTTTCAAAGCAAAAGCTTTAAAGTGAGAAATGCATCAAGTCCATTATCCCGGGGAGCACCGCAACATTTTTAGGCTGTTGCGGTGGCGAGCGGATGCTGGGCGAAAGGGAGCTCCTGCCCTGCGAGGGCTGGAATCTCTTTCCTCAGTCCTCTTACTCACTTCTCACAAGCCTCTGACACTCATTTAGGAATATGATCTTGAAAATCAAGGCTGAATTTGACTTTTGAGGGGTTTTCTTGCCTGCCACTCTTGCTCTAATGCGGACAATGTGCGTGGCTCCTTGTTGGGCCATTGCAGAGCAGGAGCTGATGGTCCATGTGGTTTGGGAGCTTCTGCTCCTGGCTAGGAAGGAAGGAGAGACACATGTCCAGGTATTGCCTACCCGAGAGACTCCTCATTAATTTCTTATACATATAGGATGTCTAAATCTTATGGGAAAGGAGCTATTTAAGCTCCTGTAAGTGTAATCCTGAAACGAATGTGTCAATACTCAGCAGGGATGGACTGAGCAGGCAGAGGTTTGGGGAAAGATAGTGCTGTGTGGGGGCTCTGTGAGGATATGCAGGAACCGGCTAACCTGAGAACATTTAGCTTTATTTACACCAGAATTTCTGATGTCTTTTTTATCCCCAGAGAAAGATCTGTTTTGACAAGTTTATCAATTCAACAAATACTGAAAATATAACTTTCCCCAACATTTTGAAATTGTCAGAAGTGACCCACTTAGGCAGTTTGTGAACAATAATGTATTCCCTTTTTTTTTTTTCATGTTGACGTTGCCATGAACTCAAGGGGGAACAGCAAAAAGAATATTTGGTTGTGAAACAATCCAGCCTGACCTGACCCGACCTGTTCTCATCCCTTTTCACAACCGTATTCAGATTTTCTTTCTTGTTCACACCAAAAGAGACCACACTTCTCCTGCATAATCTCAGAAAAACTCACAGCAGAGGACAACCGCTTTCCAATAGCCCTACCCTTAAACTGCCCTGTCCTTAGATTTGCTCTTATTTAGAAATGAAATGGCTTTTTTTCTGGAGATGGCCCCACTTCATTTCTTCCCCTGCTCTCTCATGGATGCAGGGTATGCGTTTTACAACCACCCACTCCCAGTCTGCGGCGTTTGGCTCCAGCTCTCGGCCAGGAGCTCGTGGCCCCAGCGCTGACAGCTCACTCGAGCCTTTATGTACAAGCAACATATGTGGCATTTGCATTCCCTCTCTTATCATACGGCTTTGTACTTATGTGAAGATGTCAAAGCGCTTTATAAATATTAATTAATGCATGCTGACAGCACCTCAGTGTTTTACAGAAAAAAGGAGGCTGAAACACTGAGGAGTAAAGTGGCAAACTGAGACGTGGTCAGTGAGGCACAAAGCTGGTCAAAGATCCTCAAGGACATAATTCCCAAAGTGCTGCTCCAGTCACGGAGCCAAGGATGAGCAAATAAAACATTTTGGTTGCTATAAAGTGAGTGAAATGTAAACAGCACTGGTAACTGTGTGTTCCCTCAAAAAGGAAAGAAAATAAGCAAATTGCAACGATTTAATTATTTAACGCCCATGTCAGAAAACAGAAAATATATTTCTCCCTTGGAAATGCAATTATTGCTTATTCTGTTGAACTGATTTCATGTCTAAATAAGGGTCATAGTCCTCTGCCTGGGAGAAAAAAAAAAAAATCTTTCCAGAAATGGAGTTGAAAACCAGTAAATTACAGAAAGTAGATGAAGTTCTCATATGACTTAAGCTTCAAGGAAGAGATTTTCAAAAATAACTAAAAGATTTAGCAGTCTGATTTCCCAATTTGAAGCCCAATTGTCCTTGAATGAGATGTCTCCAGACAGACATGGTCCAGGGGGAAATAGATCTACTGGAAAGGAAAAGCAGGTGCCAACTCCACAAATAGGCCTGTAGAAAAGTATCTTCTAAGTAATGGGGACTTTCAAAAAGCTATGATATGTTACACAGGCAGCAGCAACAGATAAAACCCACAAGCACGTTAATTTAAAACAACAGTGTTCAAGAAAGAGCTAAAAAGGGGGGTGGGATGCTGCTCATTTCAGCTGACAGCATCCAATAATTCTAAAGCGATAAAAGATCCAGGAATGTGTCAAAGCTATTTCTAACTTTGCTTTAGGGAAAATTCTGCTATCACTGACTTGCTGGTTAGAAAGACAACCCTGGGACCAGTATTTGAGGGAATCTACCCCCACAATTAGGGAACCTCTTGAAGAAGTCTCTCTAAGACTGCTAGAATAGGTTAAGGACTCTTTTCCTCTAGTCGCTATGATAAAACTTAGTGCTGTGTCCCTGACTGAAATTTCTGGATTTTTGAGGACTGATGGTTTATGTGGAATGAGATAGTGACTGAGTCCAGTTTTTACTCTTTGTGCATATTAAGATCCTAGAAGTCTCTAAAGATAAAATATAAAAGCACAAAAATGCCATCCAAGGTCAGGCCAAATGCTGACAAAACCCAGTGTCATCTCTCATGTAATGCAGGAGCAACTACAAGAATAGAGAAATCGTGTGGTGCTACTTCCCTTCAGAACATGTGGAGGGCTGTATGGGGGAGAGATACCCAATGCCACTACCAGTACCAAGCGTACGGGGAGATGGAAGTGCTGGAAGTCTCATTCCAGTCACTGTGGAGCAGTGCTAAACTCACATGTGGGTCCTGCCTTTCCTTTCTCCCTAGCCAATGCCCACACGTGGATCTGTGCCTGTGCTGGAGACTTGGGATTGGAGCTGAAGCTTTGTAATTACACTGGGAATCTCATTCCAAAGGGGAGGAGGAAAGGGAGGCAGGCAAGAAAGGAACTGCCAAGTATATTATCTTGGGAATTTTTGTTCAGTGTGTGGTTTTCTTTTTCTTTTTTTTATATTTTTTTTGGCTATAGATGACAATCTACATGAAAGTCCCTTTTGTACATTCATTACTGGAGATTTTATAGCCTAATGAATGTGACTCATCTGCGTAATCGCATTGTTTTCCAGTACTCCAGATGTTCTGTGGAGCACCTCTGGCTCGTGATCTCCCATTTAAACATTTCTTGTAAACACCAAAAGCTGTTTGTTTGTTTTAATGTACCATCACATCCCATTACCCAGTGAAGGTGAAAGATTGAAATGCAACATTGTCTTGCCAAGAGATTTTTTTTCCCTCCTCTCTCCCTCTGCTTTCCCTGATGTATCTATGTCTAGTGTCTAATTAGTATGCAATGGGATGCAGAGATTCCTCTGTTAAATAGCTTGTTGCTTTCTGCTTGCCTTGATCTCTATAGGCAGGCGGATGCTAAACAGAGATGGGCCTTGCACATCTCAGGTGCTGAACAATTTCAGTTCTTAGTACTTAGTGAGAGTTCAATATATCATTGTATGAGGGATACACTCCCATAGGACTCAGCCCCCTTTTTTGCATAGTTATTCACAGCAGGGAATAATAAACATCAGAAGCAAACACTGGCCCACTGGCACGGTTTATTGTTGCAGTGACATTAGAGTTTGTCTAGAGGCTATTTTTCATCTTGTAGGCCAGTCAACCCAGCTTAATTTTGAGAGAGCTCCTCTAAACAACAAACCAGATATGGTTCAACACCTTTGGCTGGATGTAACAGGTTGAATTATAACCTAGGTATATAACTCAGCAAGCAAATGCTAAGTGTAAGCTGATTGTGGGTCATAGCAGGATGGTGCAGCAGATTCTGGGAAACAGAAGTTCCTGATATTTTGCAGGTGAGAGCAGTGTGGTCCCACTGCTGTCAAAGATACCTGTTTATATCTATTATGGGTCTGAACCTGCTACAAATCTGATCCTTTGACATACACGGGCTCTCTGCCCTGTGGGAAATGCAGGAAATGCAGGAAAGCCAAGCCAAAAGAAAATTTTTTCATAGTCGTCACAGTATTAGTCACTAGCTGTAGTCAGTAGGTGCCTAAAAATCATGGAGCATCAGGGACTGGTTGGAGGAAAGCAGAGAACACTTGATAAGAAGTATAAAAAAGAAGATGGAGAAATACAGCAGTAGAAAGGAAATTCTGAAGCAAAGCCTGGGATGGGAAGCAGGCAAGTAGAGGAGTCTTTATCCAAGAGACAACAAAACAACCTGGGAAAGTCTGACAGGGGAAAAAGAGGCACCAAAATAAGAATACAGAAATTGCCAGGAGAGAGCTGAGATGGGTATTTCAGCAAAGCATTCAGAAGAGAAGCTTTAAATATTTCAAAATGATTACCAACATATTAGGGATGAGAGATTGATTTAGTCTTATGTTCTTTTGAGAAAAATTATGAAAACTAATAGCAAGTCTAAAGTATGGCAAAGCTGCACTGCTTGCTTCAGTCTTAACAGATAAAGCTTAGAGGATTGTGGTAGATTAACGGCTGATGAAATGAGTCTTCAGAGTCTGTCAAACATGGGGATGAGAAGCTGTCTGAGCTCTCTCCTGCTTAAGCGCTGCAGGGTTTTCACCAAGGAAAATTTGAATTAGAAGCCTTGGGGAATATGGTACATAGAGAAGAAAAACAGATTGATCTTCAGAGAATTGGCTGAGTAGGGAAGGGCAGGAGACATTGGGAATCTGATGTGTTACATGTATATAAAAATAAAGGACTCTGCAAAAGTAGTGGAGATTAAACAGGACACAATGAAGGTGAAGACTGAACAAATTTATTTGCTTCTGAGAAGGAAACTGAGAGACTCCTCCCTGCAGGAATTACAAGAATTGTCTTTGTGCTGCTGAAAGTGGCTCCTGTAGCCTGATCTATCAACAGCTGCTGTGATATTCACTAGTGGTTTTGTTAATAACATGTCAACAGAAATGCTTATGACACAAGGTTTTGCTTTGTTTTTCCTGCCCATATATGAAAACTGTGGGTGACATCTAAAAACGAAGATATATCTGTTTCAAGTTAAATGCCTCCTGCAGCAGGGCTGAGGCAGTGGCTCTTAACCTTTCAGATTTGGAGTTTTTTTAGAGATGCAAAGGAAATAATTTTAGATTTTTCTTCTAAAAGAAGTCTTCAAAAAACATAATTTGTGCTTATTCAGTGCACTATTTTTGATAAGTTCCAAGTACTTTCTCACAGTTTTGATATTTTAAGCCTTACTAATCTGCATAAAATATTTTTAATGGAGTTGTTTCAGCCTCCAAATATTTTAAACTTCCTGTTCTGATAAAGTTGAACCTTATTGGGAATGCTTCATTTCAGTTTGGGTTCTTAAAAACACAAAAACTAAATAGACATGCTCCTCATGAGAGTTTGATTTCAATAAAATGCCATTTTTGACAGAAGAAAATATTCCAATCTGCTCTAGTTATGAGCTGTTGCACATATACTTACTGTTATAAAAGTTACATCTGTGGTTACATCTGTGGTTACATTTTTAATAATTTCTTCTAATTTCATCCACATTTTCTGAGGTACTTCAGAGGTTAAATGAATGCAGGCTATCTAGCTTCCCACCCATTTCTCTTAACATTTTTCATCAAGTAACACCTATTCCTCTAGCCAATCCTTGGTCTTATATTACGTTGAAGTTGCGATCCTATAGATACTGGGATCCTGAAAAAGAATTTGCATTATTTACAGCACAGTAGCACTAAGATGCAGCTGAAGTCTGGCCCTATTTTGATATTTCTTTTAAAGAAATTTTTAGAATCCAGTGAAGTCAAAAAAGCAGAAGAATTTTGTGTTGTCATCAGCATTTTATATCTGGGAAATTGAGGAACACCGAAGGATCACGGGAGAAGTAGTCGCACCTAATTTTAGCCATCTAGAAGGTATCTAGGCCCACCTAGTCATTTAATCTGTTAGTATTAAAGAAAGAAAACACTTCCAGAGTGTGAATCAATTCACATATCTTAATCACATATCTTAGGCTGGGGTGAAACTCTCTTTGGATACCTCTCTCACACTCCACTGACTTTAAGAGAAACCTGGACAACTACCTTCTTCTAAACATTTTGCATAGCTTATGTTAGACAAAATGAATCTCGGCTTTTGTGATAAGCCTAAGGCCTCACAGAAAATCTGTGATAGACTTAGAATGTTGAATGTGCATCTGCATGTACCTCTGAATGTATATCTTCAGAATTCAAGGCTAATGCTTTAAGCATAAGATAACACTTCCTAACATGCTCCTGACTCTATCTTATTTCAATAATTCAGCACATTTCCCTCAAAGAACAGGAGCAGGACATCTGTAGAATGTCACAAAGCAATTATTTAGTTGGGCAGCCAAATCATACAAAACACTTCTGCACACTAGACTTCTGAAGCCATGTGAACTATTGCAGTTGCTCCTGAGAGATGCCACAGGGAAGTTTTCCCTTTCAGAGAAATGATCTGAGAGCAGAAAGCATTTCACACAAGAAGAAGCAACATATGCTACCATAACTAAGGAATAAGAAGGGAAAAATAACAGGGGAAAAACAGTCTCTTCTTTCAGTGGCAAGAATGGTATGACCTGAACAGAATCCCAAAACATAAGACACACGGTGGCAGATTCTGTCATTGGAGAAACCACGTGCATCACAGCTACTTCTTACCTAAGTTTACGTGAGGACTCTACAAGCACACAGTCAGGTTCAAATGATGAATCCTCTGCAGGCAGTCAACATCTAGTTACATTTTTCACTTATACATATGGCTAGTATCTGATGACTTTGACAGAAAATACATGCTGTCCAGGAAGATCTCAGTCTATTCAAGAGAGCTTCCCAGTTCCCATACAACGTTTTTTTCTTCTCAGTGAGAAGAAAATACAGTTCATATCCAAGCCAAGTTATTGCAGTAGCCTTAGTGCACATCAGTGAGTGTGCACATAATTTTACAGCACTGTTCATCTTGATTGCCTCTTGCTATAATTTTCATTCCTTTTGCTCAGCTGGTGCCTTGCTTACATGATATGTGAAAATATTAAATTAGTTCCCTTTACTAGAAATTTTATTCCATTAAACCATTGTCATAGATACTAAGAGACCTCTCAGGCTCCTGGTAGACTTTGTTTTAGAAACATCTGACAAATTCTATGGCACTCTTATGGGGAGTTCAAAGCAGAGGCATCATAAGCTTGGGCAATTACAGATTAAGTGGTTTAATATTGCAGAGAACAGAACAGGGAAAAGGACAAAGCTTTGGATATCCATGGCCTTCCCCAGGTTGTACTTTGCTAGGCTTTTTGTGTTTGAACCATTGTCCTTTGCCTTTTACATCCATCTGCAGTATTAAACCACTTAATATGGGCAGTAATTATATGAACTGATGATGCTTTTTCTTTGAACTCCTTGCTGGAGTGCCAAAGGATTTGTTAGGTATTGCAATGATCTGGAGTGGTTTGAGGGACATTACTGTCACCCCCTACAGAGCATCCGCAAGACAGAACATAATTGGACTACAAACTTTGAACTTGCTGAGGTTTTTCATCTTACTTTTGGTGTGCACAAGTAGCTATTAGATACTTGTCTGTATCACCCCTTCCCATGGCAGCAGAGAACAATAATAATATTAATGCTTAGCTACCATAGGATAACTATTACATATCAGTCTCAGAGACTGTACAGAGCAGGAAAAGGTCAGTATTATTTTCTGGGGTTAGTTTAAAGTTTTAAAGAAGTAGTAGTTTTATAGCTGAGCTAAAAATAGCCGCAAATCTCATGAATAGTTCTGATCCCTCCTGACCCCCTCAAGAAAGGAGGTAGAGAGAATTAATCTGAAGCAGAAAGGAGTCATTCTTTGACATATTTTCAAAATATAACATATTAATGGTCTAAAATGGCATTTTCTTCTACAGGTTTACCAAAATCTAGAACAAAAGGCAAGATTTTTCTCAATGATTGAGAATCCTACAAAATGAATTATTTAACCTGGCTTTAAATTGAATAATTTCATAAATGCTTTTCTCAGCCTGTAAGTTCCTCCTCCCACTGCTTTTTCATTTCATCAGATACATTTAAAAGACAAAAAAAAAAAAAAACCCTCCAAGTAGTTTGTTTTAAGACAAAACCCACAGATTCTGTGTGCAATCATTCTTGTACATTGTGTTTGTGTGCTTGTCCTCCCTAGAATAACTTGTGAATCCATTCTCCACTCCCACCAACTCCACCAGCCACTCTCACCAAATAGACAGAATTTCTCAAGCTATAGAGAAGTTAAGTTCTTATAAATTTCCTCAAAGCAGGCAATTAGGCAGAGTAAAATCCTGGAAGTGCCCTTGAAGGACAGCTGCAGTGTGAGTTTGTCACTTATTCCATGGTAGAAAAGCCAGACACCAGGCCAGAGAAAGTGAAGCTTTGCAAAATCCCCTTGCTTGGTTGTCCATCTCTGTTTTCACTTCTTTTAAATTTGGCCAAGGCTCAGCACCAGTCTTTGTTCATTTGTTCAAATCATTTTAGTGATGGAGAAATTGAGGCACAGGACAGTGCAATTATTTGCCTAAGTTCAATGATAGGGTCAGCAATAGAGCTAGGAAGAAAACTCAGGTATGCCGAGTCCTACTGTACTGCAGTTTCAGTCCCAGATATTCTCCTACAGTCTTCTTCCTACTTTTAAATTATCAAAGACTGATATTTAGCCTGAATTGCTTAGTGCATTGAAAAAAAGAAAAAATTAAATATTGTTCAGGTAGTTTAACATCATTCACTGAAAACCAGATGAAATGCTGGGGGTTATTTCAGTCATGGGAACAGTGAGGGAAGATGGGATTTCTAAATTGGTCCTTTTCCATGTCATACAAGATTATAATCCATACCATGGGTACCTTTCATAGCTCAGTGAGTGCTACAGGGTCCCCAGAGAACCCCTGCAGAGTTGTTGCAGAAGGGATTTAGTAGACTAATACTGTGAGTAGCTGAAACACTCTTTTCTGCAAGGCATTTGGGAAACTCTTTCTCTGGCAAACATAGTGCAAGGACATATGAAGTTGTGCTAGAGAGAAGTTTCTCCCCCAAGAGGAGACAAAGCTCAAGAGACCCAAAAAAGTAGCCTACCTCTCCAGGCACAGAGTAATGAGCTGGTGCTGAGAGACACCCCATTCTCAGCGGCTCATCCACTTCACCTTCCTTATCTATAGAACTCTTCCAGACTGATCTTCTTTAAGCACTCCCTTTAGAAAAGTTGTGATAGAGTTTTATCTACTTTACTTTGTGGCCTACAAACAAGTAGTTAAGTGGGTATTCGAAGAAAGTGGAGGCAAAAGGGAAAAATAGTTCCACTTGAATCCTCTTTCCCACTAAAAAAAGAAGCATAGAATCATAAATATTTTTTTTTAAAATGAACCTTGAAACTTAAAAATAGAAGGGGGAGGGGAATTATGATAAATTTAATTAGAATTCCCCCTCTCTTTTCTTTCCCCAATTAGTTTTCAGATTTTTAAAAAGTTCTACAAGTTCTACTCATATCCTTTCTGTTAGCTTTCTTTTTAACCTCAATTTGCCAAAGCACTCATCAAAATAAGAGATTGAGAGGTGGCTTGATTAAAATGTATAAGTATCTTCACTGGGAAAAAATATTGGGTACTAAAGGACTGCAATCTAGTAGAAAGCTATAATAAAAACCAATGACTGGAAGCTGAAGGCAGACAAATTCAAATTAGAAATAAGACACATATTTTGTAATAGTGAGGATAATTAATCATAGGCCCGAAGTACTAAGAGACATTCTGGATTCTATATTCTGAAGTCTTCAGGTCGGTTGTGGATACCTTTCTGGAAGGTTTGTACTGGACAGGAAAATGGACAGAATGGACAGAAAATGGACAGAAAATACTATTTATGTTCCGAATGGACAGCACTTGCTCTCTACTGAAAATACAAGATTGAGAGAGGGCCCCCAGTCTAGCAAGATCTCATAAGTGTAGAAAAATCTGTGGTGGGTGCCGCTTACATGTTAGTGACTGAAGGAGCAAATTCCCTGGAAAAATCTATAACTTAAAAAATATCTCATTCAAATTGGGAGCCATGCAAGAACTTCACTTTTGATTTATGCAAAGAAAAAAACAATCCATGAAGCTATTCTTGCTGTTAATCTATGCTAAGTATATGCTGATGGTTGTAACAAATCTTTACTAGAAAGATCAAGGTACAGATAAATAAAGCAGATAAATAGATAGGAGTGGAAGGAGCATTGTCGAGCAGTAGGAACTACTTTAAAGCAAGTCTTGGGCTTGTTAGTTTTGTATACTTGTGATTTCTGCTTCTGTGCTTGGTTTAGCTTATGTTTTGCCCTCCTCCAGGCTTTCTTTGCTGACAACTCTCTGGTCATCATTTTTGCTGCCTTATGGCCTTTTCCTCACCTGAAGACCATTTTTTTCTCTGCATGATTTTTGCTGTCTTCGTCTGTCTGAGCATTGCTATCAGCCTTTAAAGATGACTCAGAAGGAATCCTCAAGAAGCAGGCACCTGCAAGAGACCCTGTCTGCCCTCACAGATGAACTCTTTAGGTGCCAGTGTTCAGGCTAGCTCCTCACCGCCGGGACAGGTGGCTGCCTTTCAGAGAGATGCTCCAAGAACTGTTTTAAGGAGTTAACATTAATGATTTTCCCCACAACCTTGAACTAGAACTAGGACACAGGAGTTTCACAGTAGAAACTTGGAGGTTTCCTACATGGATGAGAATGGGCTCAGACCTACGCTTGGCCAAATGGCTAGACTTCTCTAAATTCTGGGTAGAAGGATCATCCCTAGAGAGAAGTCCTACACAAACCACATGATCTACATATTGCTGTTAAGCCTTATGGGATACTGTGAAGTTCATGCACAGCAAGCTCGTTTGGAATCATCTATGAGCAAGAGCAGAAAGAGAAACGCATCAAGGGACCACACAAGCTGTGATAAGAACAGAATAAAAGGCTGTGATGCCACCATAACCTCTGCTAAAGCCATCATGGAACCATATACAATGTAGGATCAAGAAGAGCATATTTCTGCTAGGAAAACTAGTTTTCGACCTCCTTCTCACTGTGTCTATGAAAGCACAGGACTGAAAAAACACATTTCTATTTGCAGGGGTCATTCCAGTAGCTAGTGTTAGGCTATTCTTATGCAATGAAAAAACTCTCATTAATTACTGTGACTTCTTTACAATCATAGGATATACACATTTGAACCCTGAAGGGTCCTCTCCAGAGAATAACCTTTATTTGCTTGATTGCTTCTGTTCAGTTAATTCTGCTTAATTACTATTTTCTTCCTATTAGATCCTAATTATATACAGTATTTTCATTATAAAGTGTAATGTTTCCCAGAGAACCATGTCAATTACACAGACGATATTACCGGAGGTCTCATTTACTTCATTAAACCAGAGTGCAGTCTCTCCTCTGATTAAAACTGCAGTTGGAGGTATGGACACACTAATGTCCTACTTTTATAGTGTAGATATTAGAACTGATCAGATGATGACTGTGAAAAATATGATTCACTTTTTTGTAATGAATAAAAATGCCTCACTATGATTGTTGATAATGGTAAAATCATGTTATTTATCCAGTCTGACCATCTTTGCAGAAAAGTCAATTGTGTATCTTCAAAAGTTTCAGGACTTTTACTATGAATTAATATTGTACAAAGCATGAATTAGTATTATGTAAAGAGAGATCAAAAGCTTTGAAAAATTTACTTTCATTAGAAGAATTATGTGAGCGAGCGCATAGTAATATGGTGGCAAGAAATTAGTGAAATACAGAAGATTTGATAACACTTATTCTTCTGTCTCGTAGAAATCACTCTACTTTTACCTTGAAAGGTGGCAGAAAGATCACTGATATGAAAAGGAATTATTTTGATACAGTGGGTAATGTGTTTATGAAACTCATTGACACAGGATCTCTGCTAAGCCAAGATACCTGAATTCAGAAAGGAATGAAGACTTTCAAATTTCCAAACATGACAGGTATCTCATTCAAGGGAGTAAAAACCACCAGTTTATGATGAGCTGAGAGCTCTTATGCTTTGTTGTGAGATATCAGGGCTGTTTAGTTCCCTCAGAGCCCCCAAATTAGCCTCTATCTATAAAATAAGGGTACTATTTCCCCTGCTGGCTCCTCTTGGTGTCAGAAGGTCTACCACATTAATGACTTAAAATTCCTAAGTCTGGTTCAGATCATCAAATGATGACGGAACAATCTATAATAAATAAAAAATATCATTCTCGTGTAGATAATAACATTATATTGTAATTCAGTAGGCTCTGTGCAACTCCAGTGCAACTCAGTATATAATCACATAAGCACCTAGCACACACTCGGCACTTCATAAATAATAAATAATAATATTAATAATACAACTGCTGGCACAGAAACTTTCAATAATAACTAGATTTTTAAAAAGTGACAGAGCCAAATGGGATACCCAACATGCCTTGTGTTTACCAGAGTTTTACAAGCATTTAAGTAAGGAAGACTGGGCAAAACTGGCATGTGACCATAAAGGAATTGGCAGCTAAGGTATCACTGACAAATACCACAGAGACTACCTTATGGTAGGCATAAAGTTACAACCTTATAGAAATCATGGATGGAGGAGATCTCAGGAGGTTACCTACTCTGTTCCCTCTCCTAATGCAGGATTAGCTAGATCATCTTCTTCCAGACTTTGATTTAACCACAGATTTTCACTGGTTGGAAGCATCGCCAATCTGTTCCAGTACTTCATTGCCCACACTAGAAAGAAGTTTTACCTAATGCCTTGTATAAATGTCTCTAGCTGCAATTTAAGCACCGTATTTCTTGTTTTCTACCTTCCTCTGTGAGCGTTTATTCTTTGGCAGGTGATTATCTCATGATTCTTCCTTCGTCTTTTCTACTAAGAAACCCTGAGTCCTTTTGTCTTTACTCTCTGTCTTTTGAGAATTCTCCTTGCTCTGGATTCTCTCCACTTTGCTCACATTTTCGCTAAATGCAGTGCCAAATTTGAACATCATGCTCCATCTGAAATCTCACCAATACTCGATCTAGTGGAAGGACTGCTTCATTTCTCTGTCAGGCTGTTTTCTGATTTAGGTAGTCCAGTATATGCTTTGTCCTTTCTATGTGGGATTGTACATTAATTTACAAGCTATAGATTTATTTATTTATTTATTTATTTTTACATCCTAAGCACTTGACATTTTTTCCTTAATTTTCCCTGTTTTGATATTTAAAGCTTTTTTAAAAAAAATTGTTTTAACAACATAATTTGCTTAGCTGATGAATACAGATGTGACTTTTTCACTACTAGGTATATAAAAAAATGTTGTTGCAAAAAGGTGCTCTTTAGCAACTGAATTTCTTTCTTCTGGATGTTTCAAAATGAGCAGTTCTAATACCACCATAACTGAATGAGAATTAGAATAGCCACAAATTATTTCAGCCTCCAAAACATAAAAATGAAAAGAAAAATGAGGCAAAGAAATAAGTGGAATTTGGTTTAAAAAGTACAATTTTTATTTTCCATAAACATTTTCTTTCCTGTGAAGATTCAGCTGGCTATTTTTCTTCTTGATTGGATTATTGACAGAAGTCTAATGTAGTTAGATGTTATCTCATGGAGATTCAAATTCCTAAATCCAATAGGCAAACATGTTTCTAAACAATAACAAGGCAGTAGAGCATCTTGCAATGAGTTCCACCTAAGTGTAATGAATTGAAAGATTTCATCTCCATATAAGGAGAACAAAAATGCTGCACAGTGGCTGAAATAGCATTCGGAGATGATGCAGAAATTCTGTGAAGGACCTGGATCATACATCACGGATTTTTGTATAACTGTGAACTGGGTGAGAGGAACTATTTGTGGCCTATTTCTAGTGTGACTGAAAGAAGACCTTTGTTATTGCGTCACTGCCTTCTCACTGGGTCTTGGATCCGGGTCCACCTTTCTATTCAAGTCATCCTGTTTCTTTCCAGCCAGTTTTACAAGCAAAATATCTGGGATGAATCTACAGCAAGAGAAGCAGTGAAAGACAAAAATTACAGGATCTGGCCATGTCACCCGAGTGGGTATATGAGGACACCCTGGTGCAATGATACCTTGTTCCATGCAGCAGCTCATTATAAAGGTTAATGGAGATTTTACAGATCATTATAATGATCTGACATGGGTTTTAAATACGGAACATCATGGAAACTCTAATGGCTTTCTGGCCATCTTTGCCTTTTTCCAGTGAAATCACAAACAAGAGAAAGCCAGGCCCCCTGCCAAAGAACTATGAAAGCCAGAAAAACAAGGGGACAAACAAATGTGCTCTTTGAGAATCAAAAATGTCTGTGGGGAATGGACAGTTGCTTACATAATTCCTGTTGCTTAAAATCTTTGTCTGTCTTAGACATTAAATGTTAAAGTATTAATGTTTAGGGACTAGGACATCCCTGAAGTTCAGGATCTTCATCACCTTCATCAGTCCTGACATCCTTCAGTCAAAACTGCAAAACTTTTCATCAAGCATTTATCTTTGCCTGTTCATTTCTGTGCTCAGAAAAGCATGATTGGTCTCCAAGTCTTTGGTGGGTGTTCTGCTGATAGAAAACTAGCTCCATGGAAGGGTAAATGGTGTTATCAAGGAGCATACGGGTGGCCAGATGGAGAGACATAAACACATAAAAAAGCTGGATGAAGAATAAGGCTGAGAGATTGTGTGGATGGATGGACAATGATTCACTATGGACAGATGGAAACTGAAGCTGTTTGGAAAACAGAATTTCTGTTCAACTGTGACACATTGGAATTTGTTTCTGTTCAGAATGGGAAAGAAGTCAATATGTTGGCATTTTTTTTAACAAATTGGGAATGCTTCCCCCCCCCCCCATTGCTTCAGAAACATAAACATATTTCAATAACGTGAAAACTTCACAGCATAACATGAAATATATTTATGATGCTAGAAATGCTAGATATAAATATGCCGTAATTAATATTCTGTATGATATAAAGGTTGACATGAAATAAAAAGCAGAAATTAAATGTGTTGACATCTGGAAGAGCAATGAGAAACATGTATTGTGTTAAAAATCAACACATTTCCACAAGCATTTTAATTTTTATGAAATTTTATTGTTCTAAGAGAAAACGAGTTCCATTCCTAATCATTTCATCCTCCTTTCAATGATTCATGAAATAAAACATATGGAAAGAGACAGTCAAGTACGGTGGCAGGTTTGAAGAGGCATAGAGGATGAAATGGTGGAACGGTGTCAAAGACGTTACTGGAAGTGCAGAAACTGTCCAACTGCAGTCAGCGACAATTCTTATCAGGCTGGTGGGAACAGCAGGGAGTTTGCCTGAATTTGGCAATATCTACCGGAAAAAAAGGCATAAGTCGCTTCAGACTGTCTCAGCATGACGAAGGAAGGTTTTCAGAGCAGATACCACACGTGTTTTGTTGCCAGGGTTTCCAAAAGTTGTTCCTGAACATCCCTGCACTCCAATACTTAGCAGAGAGGCTTCATCAGCGCCTACTTTTTTTTTTTTTTTTTTAACTTGACTCTTTCTTTCAGTGGGAACATCCCTTGTGATTTCCCTAAAACATTTCTGTGTCAAAAGAAAGACTGCTTGGCATGCAGGAATTCTGCTTTCCTCTGCCAAATTATTAAATGACCAATGGATAATAGATCACCTCCCTAAACTGTGCCCATGTTCTGCTGGTGCTGGTGACAGCTTGTACTCTAAGCTCGGTTCACAACTCACAGTGTGTGGTAAAGAGAGGCAAAGCTACCAGAAATCAAAGTCAGCTTGAGAAGAAGCAGTAAAAGGAAATATTTCTGCTACTTTGCATTTAGTTTGCAGCCCCTCTACAGCAAATACAGCCCAGATATATAGCTGACTGCCTACAGGACAGCACAGAAAACTGGTGCCAAAGGAATATGAGAAGAAAGAAGTGGAGCTATAGAGGTGAATGTTGGTGAAGGGCTCAGACACCTCCCCCACAGAAAAGATGGATGTAAGATGGAGCTGCTAGGACATGGAAACTTCAGCACTCCTATGGTTTGGTCAGTTCTGCAGGAATCGTGGGGATCTTCTGTCCATAATTCTGCTCAAGTGGGTTTGGAAAAAAATTCTGCTTGTTTTGAATCCAGCAAGGCTTAATGCAGATGAAGAGGCACTTAGAGGGGCTCGAGGAGAAGACCATGCAGCCACACATGGTGTTGGATCATGAAACCAACGCCCAGATCAGCTTTCTAGCAGTGACACCAATATGTGCAACATCTCTTAAACACGCATCCTTCTTGGCAGGACTTGTTGCTTATTCTAACTCTCTCTTGCTCTATGATTTAGTGCTACAGCTAATGCTTTTGATGTCAGCCTGAGTGAGATAGAAAGGTTTAAAAATTCATAACTGACCTTTCACTGACACGTTTGGTTTCCGTTAGGCGAGCGCAGGTCTCGGGGAAGGGGAGGGTGGTTTCTTTGCCCAAATTGCCTTTTTTTCTTAAAACAAGGGAAAGTGTTAGAGGCATGGGGGGAGTTTAGTATTTCAGTTCTATGGAGGAGGGGGAAAAAGGGAGATGGGAATGAAAATTAAATTGAGGGAGAGAGGCCTCAAAAGCTGAGGACAGGCTTATGAAAAATATATACCTTCACCAAAGGAAGATGGAATACAAATTGGATCCCTTTTAAAAATATGCCTTTAAAACAGACATTTTAAGGGGTGGAAAGCGGGGGTGAGGGGGAGTGAGTGAGCGGGAGAGAGAGAGGGGGAAAAATGTCTCTTAAATGTGTTCAGAACATTTCTGCAGCCTGCAGAGCTGGGATTGTTTATTAGAAGATAAGATAGTGAAAAATGTATTTTGCAGAAAGAAAATAGTAAAGCCGGTTTCCCAGTAGATAAGAAGCCAAATTTCTATTTTATGCTCAATTGAATGATTCAGTTACATTATCTGGGAGGCAGCAGTGAAATAACACCCTTCGGAAATGAGACTGCGAGGACATGCCACGCGGAGGAGGTGACTTGAGGGCCGTCATCTGCGGCCTGGCACGTCCCGGATGGGCCGGCGGGGGAGCAGCCCCCTTGCTGCATCCCTGGGGCTGGGGAGCAGAGATTTGCGGGATTTGGGCCTGTCCGTTCACCTTACCAGGTGGCCTGAAATGCCACTGGCTTGCAAGCGATGCTGCTTCAGGATGGCTCCCCCCCACCTCGCTGCAACGCAGCCTGGCCTCAGGTTGGAAGGAATTGCTGGGAATGGAGCCGAAATTGCATGGGATGATGGGCTGCAGGAGCCTGCGGGGCCAGCACGGACGGTGGGATTTTCTGCTGTTTTTCTTTCCTCACCACCACTGCGCTTCTCAAGTCTTGTGTCCGCAGAGGCAGCTACTGTCTTGTGCTACAGAACTAATGTGACATGTGCCAGGACATGTGTTTTTGCAATTTTTACAATGAGTTCTGCAGCTTTGGGGATTTTCCTTAAAGCTCCAGCTTCTAGAAGCATGTGACTGAAAGTGATAGCTTTTATTTGAAAAGCAAAAAGGAACAGGAAAAGGAACAGGAAAAGGAAAAGGAGAGAAAAAAGGCAAAAAAAGAGAGAAAAAAAAAAAAAGGAAAAAGGAAGCTATTTGGCATTCTAGCACAGCCTACTTATGTAAAATGAATACCCTGTATAGTCTCAAAATCCAGCCAAAGAAATATCTATTGCTATTTTCAAATGAAAACTCTACCGTGCAAACACAAAATGCATCTCCATGCTTTTTATCCAGTGATTCTTAGAGGATGGACTCTTCATTTTTGACTGCTCAAGGATGACAGCATTATTTGTTGTGGTCCTTAGCAGAGATTTTACATTTGTTTGCTTTTTCTTTCCCTTAATGTAAAAGTCATTCCTCCTTGAAGCTTATGGCTCCCTCTGTAAATGAAGAAGCAAACGAAGCATGCAACACATTAGTGCCCATCTTTTCCTTGCAGTGCAGGGCTGGGCTTGCAACAGTGGTTGTTGTGTCCTTGATAAGTCCATTTTTTATTTACTGAGCCATTTAATTCATGATTCATGATTTCTGTGGGCCTGTCCACACTGATCATCCAGAGAGGAATCCATTATTAAAAGACACAGGAGCTCTCTGCCAATTTTTTCAGGGTTTCTGACACAGGCTATGTGAGCAGCTCGCAGAAGCTGCAGCAGACTTTGAGACGATCCATGGGTTCAGGAGTTAAGTGGACTTTTCTGGAGTATGTAAAACCAAACTCCTGCATTACTCATTGTGGAGGAGAAGGTTTTCCTGGGCTAAGGCCACAGTGTGGTGACAGCCATGAGCAGTGAGGGTGCCAGCAGTGGGCTGGTGACTCAGTGTCAAAAAGAGAGGGTTATAAAAAGACTTCATCAACCCAATGATGTTTCTGTGGCTTGTTCTACTGACTAATGATTATAGTCCAGGTTTAGTCCAGAAGCCAGATACATCAAATTTTTGCCTTAAATGGGCATCTTGGGAAGTTAAGAACTGAATGTCATGGAGATAAAGTATTATTTATTGAGCAGAAAGCGTGTATCTTTGCAGAGATCCTACTGGCAGGAACCAAGATGGAGATGTAAAGAACGACCCAGAGAAAATATTCCTTCCTGATCATCACAAATCTGAGTATGTCTTGAGGGAGTGTATTTGATTATCTGTATGGTATTATGTTTTATTATATGATTTACAGCTAAGGGTTCCAATTAAGACTGACTTGCCACTGCAGTAGGTAGGCATTGCTTAGACATATGAAAAAGAAGGCTTCCAAACTTAATTTGTGAGAGAGGATAAAAGATAGAAAAAAGTTCAGGTTCATAGAACAGCTTGGCTGGGATTAGATTAGAACCCAGTCTCTTTACTCTAAATCACAACATTTACTAAAACTTCCCTGTCATTTTCAATACTGAGTTTCCTTTCAACAACACTCCTATGTATCAGTTTGATCCACAATTTTGACAACAACATGTCAAAACAAGTCCTTCTGAAAAGGTCTGAGGGAATTTTCTCTTCTACTTTAAGGATATACTTCAATAGCGCTGAACTTCCAATTTCCGCATTGTATTTTTTCATTATAGCGTATAACATAAATTGGTGAGCTAATAAAGTTCTGCGGAGGCATGCCACACGTTTTAATCTTGCTTAATGGTTTAATCTTTTCCATATGAAATTCTGGGAGTTTTGTTGGGTGGTTGTTTTCAAAATGTTGATTTTCAGCGCAGCGGGAATGCTGGGCGGTCGTCGTCTGTACCACTTCCCCGAGCCAATTTTCCTCTTTCAAGCCCACATGAGACTGCTCTTAATAAAGGTGCATGTTATATTTTACTGTCACTCGTGTTGCTTTTCCTATTAAAGGAAGCTTAAGAGCTTGAAGTAAATGCTTACCCTTTCCTCTCCCCAATCTACTAATAAAATTAAAAGTTTTGACCCTATTGACAGAATTTTCAGCAGAAACTCTAAAATGAGAGAGTATTCAGAGAATGGAGATCTCTGAAGGGGAGGAGAGATGGGGAATTATAGAAATTATTTATAGCTTGCACCCTGCTGTGGATAAGAAAGCACTGCAGTGCCTGAATACTCCATAACTGTGAAACCACTATCCTTGCTCCTCCGAAACACAGGATGGGAAGGCATCTGAGGTGATCAGGAGAAAAGAGGTAAGGTCTTTTAGCCAACATCCACTTTGCAGCAGGGCTTGGCAGGTTTTTTTCTGAGCACAATGAGGTTTTTGTCCAGTACTGGGACTCCAGAGCATTACTGCCACACAAAAAATATATAGTGTATTTTGAGCCATTTAAGGTTTTCACTTCTTGGGTAAAACCTGGACCAGCTTGTCAGCACAACCTGTTGTATGCTGTAAAAAATAATTGACAAATACTTGTGGGAATAACCATTACAAACTCCCTTTGTTGCTCTCTGTGCTTCAGTCTCCTGGGAAATGCAGTCTCAGCGCAAATCTGCTGGCCAATCCTGAAAGTTTGGGAAAAAACTCATGAGGAAGTGAAAATCTCAACCTTTGTGAGCACGGTCACATCAGATCATTTGTGTATTTGTCTAAGCACAATATCAGAACAGATACAGGCATTACTGAAAAAAATACTCCTGGGCTGGTAGAAAAGTGTTTGGTAGAGAAGTGTCCATTGACATTGGCACATGGACACACAAACTTAAGTGGGACATGGAAGTGCAAAGACACAGGTAGAGGCAGCTGAGCTGATGCTGAAGATGATTTAATGTAAGCACTGCTACGTCTGAGCTGTCCGAAGCATTCTTCCAATCTGTCTGCTTACCTGGAGAAGGTATGTCCAAGAGTTTATTAATTCTTCTGAAACAAATGCACTGTTTCTATTGACTTGCATTCTTCCAAATCTCTCCTGGTGCATTTGCTCATCTCCAGTCATGGCTGAAATACTTTGACAACTGATGGACACTCAAGAGTCTGGAGTACTGTGAAGAGAAAATGGATTTTCTGTCCTATAGGAATCTGGATATTCTGATATCTGTTTTTCTCAGAAGATACAATTGAAATAAACAAAAGATATGTTTTTATGGAATGAAAAGTTCCTGACCATTGTATTTGAAGACTTTCCTAATATGTTTAACTTTGGTTCAGTACTGCAACTCCCTGGCATGCAGCAGTGCTCTCATCCCAACACAGGCCACATTCCTTTGTAGTGCTGTAAGGGCTGCAGGACCAGTTTGCATCTGCTCTGCTACCTCACTGTCCATACGCATCTGGGGCTCTGTTGCCATGTTGTTTGCATCCTCCTACATCCAACAACAGAGGCAGAAATTTGCGGAGGTGTCCATGGAGGTCCACCCTATGGAGAAGGATAAGCTCATATAGCAACCACACTGCCCCTTCTAATGGCAACACCAGAATTTAAAGTCAAACGAAGTCATAATGAATTTCAATTCTGCAGAATCCACAGCAAGTACCCAAACACTTTTGATACAGAAAAGAATTTCAGGAGATGCTATGGACCTCTGTGAGCTCCGCTTTCAAGAGAGATGCAAGAAGGCAGTTTTTAATGGTGTTCCTTAAGTGACCCCTCTGGTCAAAGGCAGAAGGCGGCAGCTTTCTGCTGGGAAAGGGGATTACAGAGATACGCTTGCAAACCTTGACTGTGTCTGTGAGGCAGGACTGGGGCTGTCAGCCCTGCCTCTCCTTGCAGCTGAACTTGCTGAAAAAAGAAATCCTTAGCAAAACATAGAAAGCTCTTGAGGGGAGGAGGATTATTCCAAGACATTTCAGTTCTCATTAGTCTTGTGTTGTAAGCACTGAAAGGGGAGACTACATTTTTACATAGTTTTTGGAGGTTGCTATTCATCTTTGTTTTATAATTTCCACATTTCACCTCCTTGTGCGCAAATGTAATGCTGCTGCATCGTTTTCAGCCCATGGAATTACAGAGCAGGATCTCTGCCCTTCTGTGTCATTAATGACATTATGCCTTGTGGCTCTGAGCATGACTTTCTTTTGCTGCTTTGGTGCAGACAAGGTGGAGTTCATACAAATCTCAGTTTTTCTGTCAGATTTTCACAAGCCCCTAAGCTATTAACATGGTTCTGTTCATTTTTGGCTAAGGGCCCCATTTCATTGCAGTGACGTGAAGGAACTTGCACAAAAATAGCAGAGAGGAGGGCAGGGTGTGGAGGCCTCAGCACTATTTTGTCTTGTAGACTCTGCTGTCCTGTTCTCTGTTAGGGTTTCAAATAAAATATTGATTCAGTCAAACAATTGCATTATACGGGCCAAAGAACAGAAAGAAATTTAGCTTGGCTTAATACTGGGAAACAAATTCTTCCAAGTCAAATGGGCACAGTAGGAGTTAATGAAAGGTTGAAAATAAAGCCATTCTTAGCATTTTGTGTTGTTTTGCTAATCAGTAAAAGAGATGCTGCTTCTCCAGGCCTGTAGGGACTGAAGTAGAAGCCCCTGAGATGATTACATTGGATATGAGCTAAAGTATCCTTCCAAGAGATAAAAAAATGTCTGGCTGACTAATAACTATGAGAAAACAAAGAGAGAGAGGAAAAAAGAGGAAGAAGAGAGAAAATGTAACGCAGTCAGAGTCACAGAGCTCTGCTGTGGGAGCATTTTAACATGCACACAGTCTCCCCTACCACACGCACACATAGCCATCTCTGTAATGTTTCTGTTTCTCTCCATCGCTTTGTAAAAATACTGCTGTGGAAGTGGGAGAGTTTATTTATGGAGAGAGGACAAGAAAACAAATGTTTCATTTGCTGAACTCTAACCTCTTTCGATATTAATGTGAGTGATAAATTTGTCAGCTAAAGGCAGGAGATAAACGAACGGCATTTAGCCACCGAATTACATCCCTTGCCATCCTTCAGCGAGAAGAGCGACGGAAATGTCGGCAACTGGCATTTTGTCTGCACCACACCTAGCACATTATGAGCAATAACGGTGACTAATAAGAGCAACTCTGTAAGCAGATATTTTAATCTGAAAATACGCTAAAAAAGAGCCTGAATTTCCTTCAGAAATGACACCCAGCCTTGGGTTTTGCTTCTGCAGGCTGGTCTACATCCTGCAGCTACCTGGAGCCCTGTAGACTGCAATCACACACAATACAGTCCACCTGCCTGGAGGAGATTTCAGGCTCTGCCTGCAAGAATCACATTGGAACTAGTCAAACAGCATTTGCCAGGTAATTTATACAGTTCTTGTTATGCTATTTTGATAGCATTATTTGCCATTTTCCTCCTCCCTCTTTCTCCATTATATATCCAGTTTATAGAACTGGTGACACAATTTGCAAATAAGTTTAATAGATCAGATTCACAACATTCCGCAAATGAAATGTTGTAGGAGTAATTTCCTTGTTTCTAAACGAGAAAGTCAGCAACAAGTAGAAGAAAAAAAGCTTTCTGTTCCTTATTCCTCTATTCTCTCTCCTGTTGGGAAAATATGTGTAGGTTTCTAGGAAGAAGATACTTCTGCTTGCAGATTAAGCACCTTAAATAGATTTCAGAATTAGTTTTCAAAATTTTAAAACTTACTAGAAAATTGATAGCAAACTTTGTGTTTTATTCATTAAAAATATATTTTCTTAATCAAAAATATAGTAAGCACAGCTATCCACTTGTGCTTACCAACCAAATGAACCAAAAAAAAAAAAGAAAAGAGGATTTTTTTTAATTCAAGACTGATGTACAACTGAGTGATGTTTCTGAACTGGCATCTTGTACAAGGCCCTGTGAACTTTCTAAGTCCTGCTACAGCTCACATCACTTTCCTAGGGCAAAACGGCCACTCCGCACACACTCCTCCACAATGGCCACTCTCTTTGACCTGGGTGCTATTACCACATCTGTTGGAAGGGTTTGATTGGGCTTGTTGATCTTCACCTATGGTCACACTCCCAAAAAACTGAAGTATTTATACACTTTTTTTTAGGACTGGAAACTGGTAGTTCATTTATCCATTTCAGCTAAGTGCTGTTTCAAAAAAGGAGAGGCAAAAGAGGGAGGATCAAGTTTCACCAGCCCTCCTACGAGCTTTGCTGCCCATCATGCACTTGCAGAATGGACTGTGGATCGAGGTGGGGGAGAATGCTTCTTGGAAATAATTTCAGTACAGTAGAAGCCTAAAAATCCAGACTTTCTCCCGTGTCTTCAGCAAGTTCTGGCTCCCTCCTTGACACTCAGTACATCTGCGCAGTGGTGAGGCAAGTTAAGAGGAAGGTAAGTGAAGCCATTCTGAACACCAGGCTGCAGGGTTAGGCTGCTGCCTCTAGTCAGCCAGCAAGAATAACCTTATGCTATCTTTGCTTCTATACAGCAGTTCCTTTTCCCCTCAAATGAGATCATTCATCGACTTCTAATTTTATTTTATTTTATTCAGCTGATTTAGTAGCGAAATAGAACTTAATGAGGAAAGATCTAACTGTCTGAGACTGACGATTTTCATGGTGCTAATGCATCCTGTAGAACTTACGCATAAAATAGATCACTTATCAAGGTCATTGTATATTTGTTTTTCTGTAGCAACAACAGTATCAGTCTTCCCTCTAAACCCAGAAGTATATATAAAGCCAAGTTAAGTATTTAAAATCTAACTTAGAAATATGGAAAGGGCACATTCTCTCCAGGTGCTCAAATGATTCTTTAGAATTAGCAGATGATTTAGTGACATTAACCTTGAAAGGCCCCAAATCCATCCAGCAAATTTAAAAGGAATGGAACCGATTTCTCTGGACTGGTGAGGTATAAAATTACATCGTCAGTGTATAATAGCTGAAACTCTCTTATTGATGGTTAACCACATTTATTAACAGCAGGCTATAATCCCAAGATGTTATTTGTACAATGACTGCGATGTAATATAGTGCTTTCTAAAGGACCAGATCATGAAATGCACCAAAGGTCACCATGAAAACCTGTGGAAATTAGGGCATCAGTCTCAGAAAAGATCTACAGTTAGCCCTGTTGGCCCTTATGTCTAGTGCAAAACAATTCTTACTGGTAGAATCCTCTGGAAGTTTTGTTTGTTTGTTTGTTTTTTAATTCAACTGATGATTGCACGGTGAGATCGAGGTCTTGTTTATACCAGTAGCTTTAGCTAACTTTAGCTTTAGCTTTAGTGCAGCTAATTCTCATGTAGACTTAGAGGAAAGAGAAGCTTTGATGAGCCTCAGGAAGAAGATGAACTAAGGAGGTATGCACTGCTGTTTTGACCGTCCGATTTGAGAGGTGATTTCGCTGGTGCAGATACCCAGGGAGGTATCAGTGGTGGGAGTCCATGGCCAGACTCTCATTGCTGCGTCTTCTCCAGCTTCCAAAAGAAGAAGTCTTTTAAGTTCCAATCCAGAATACTTGCTCAGCCTTTTCTCAGAATCTCCTGTTCAAATTTGTGCATCTGTGGAAGAATTGCTTGTAAAGGGGAAATGTAGAGAAAAACTAGGGCCTAACAGAAGTTATGGCATTGAGGAAGTTTGCTTGGGGTGATACGCAGTTGCCGCTTCCAGGGTGGTCTGGTATGCACGGACTCTGCTCCTCCACCGTTCCCTAGGCCCCGCAATCTGCCCTCCCTGCAGCTGCAGAGGGGAGTAACGGAGGGTGGAGCGGAGTGAAGACACCGCTCTAAGTGATTTCAAAGTGCCTGATGCTAAAACCTGAGTAAATGTATTCCTTTGTAAATCATGAGATCTTAAAAATCAGCCAGGATGAAGTCCCCTAAGGCCCACTAAGTGGTTAGTTTCTCTCTCAATCTCTTTGTGCTGGAAAACACGTATATGTAAGAGAAAATAACTGAAGTTCTACTGCCTTCATTTACATTAAAAGTAATAAAAGGTGTTTATAATACAAAAGAACTTCTAATAAAAATGAATCGTGTTGCCTCCATTACCTAATGTAGGTAAGCTCAGTTGCCAGGGCTGGTAATCGTGGTTGGTCTTAAACACTGTGTAAGGAACCTAATCATTAAAGTGCATGGAATCATCATTAGAGGGTATGAATCACTTGCAAGGAACAGTTGGTGAATGGGAAAGTGAAGTTCCTCTACACGAAATGGAGCTTCATGCTGGGTTAACTTTCAGCTGGATCCATTTCCCATTCCTGCTGTTGTGACTGGCTAACCCTGGGCTGAGCACCAAGAATTCCCCAAACATTTCAGAGGAATTGCAATGGTAATCTCAGATGCTAGGTAAAGTTTTGATGCAGGCAGCTTTGTATTCACCTCTTTAAATTCTCTTTCAATTTCAAACTAAATTCAGGACTCCTCAGTAACCCATAGGGTTCACCCTTGTGATGCATTGCTGTATTTTGGTCAATAACTGCCATGTTCTGAGGTTATCATGTCTGTCTTCACGCATGTTGTCTATAAATCACTGTTGCAGTTCTTAGGATAGAAGACTATTTCCAAATTTGAAAAGAAAATTATCATTAAAACACAAGGATATTCAGAGAACACATACAATGCTGTAAAACTGCATCTCCCTTCCCACTCTACCCATCTCTACCTGCAAGAAATTGCTAAGGCAGAGAAGAGAGAATTTGTCCTGAATTTTAAATAACATTCAATTTCAAAATGCTAGGGTTAAAAGTGGCAGCTAAAAGCTCTGCCTTGGTTTTCCGAACTGAGAGAGAAATGCAGTCCAGCCTAAAAGATGTAAAAAGGAAAAAAAAAAAAAAAAAAAAAAAAAGAAATTAAACAAACCCAGTACTGAACTATTCTCTTGAAAATCATTTCAAAAGGGCAAAGTATTGGAATTTGAGACAATAGGAAGAAAAATGATGTTGGTTTGGAAAGTCTGCTTGCATTCTAATGAGAGAGGTTATTCTTGGAGAAGCAGGCTCCCTTACTAAACTGCTTCACTAGAAGTCAGTATGTCAGGGACAGGTATCAGAATCCCTTTGATTTTTTCATGGTGGACAGACAAAAATGACAGTCATTAGTTAATGAGAGCCTCTGAAAGGAGCTAGTTCCAATAAAGGAGTCTATTAAAGCTAGAAGTGGCTTTCCCAATTCAAAATATTATGGAGAGCTTGAAATATTTTCCTCTTTTATATTAACACAAGAAGCTGACATCTTTGAAACCTTTGCAAACTTATAATCTGAAGAAATATTTCATTCTGAAAAATTGAAGCTGTTTTTGTCTGGTATTTGAACAACTCCCCCTCACCCAATCTGACCCCCATCATTAAATAGTTAAAAGGTAGCGTAACTCTTTGTTTATTATAAAATTCTGACAATAATTCTGCACTAATTTAAAAATGGAAAGTAATGTAGAACCTGAAAATAAGCATTTTTGAGAGAAAATGTCAGAACAAAATGTTTTGACAAATCTGAAACTTAAAAAAATACGGAGTTGAAGAACAAGTCAAAACCATTTACCATCCTGCAAAGTTTCCCCATCCTGATTAAAAAGTATTTTGGCAAAAAAATGGCTGATCTAGAGCTAGCTGTGTTTTGAGTGTACTGCATTGGCACATCCAGGCTTCCTAGCATAGCTGGTGGTCTGAGGACCTCTTTCCACACATAGGAGATACTTGCAGTACTATATCCATCCACATCTTCCTTCTGAGTCCCTGCACTTGGCTATGGAAGGACCAAGCTGAAAAATGCTTCCAGAAGAGAATTCTCCACTCCTACTACAGAGAGCATTTTATATCCACTTTTCATATTAGGCCTTGGGTAACACCTTCCTGAACCCTTCATGATACAGAGCTACGTAATTTCTCTCCGCAATCCTTCTGAACCCCCTTCTTCTTGCACTTCCTAACCGGACTGCTATGCCAGTGGTGCTCAGGGTGCCCGCACACCCTCGGCAAGGACTGGAGATGGAGGGATGTCCTCCTCTTTGATGCAATACTCCCGTTAGGTTGGGCCTTGGCCACAAAGCGGAGAACACCAGCAAGCCTTCATGAATGCTGGAGATGAGCATCGGGATTTTAGCTTGCTTTGGTTCCTCCTGGCATAACCTCAGCTCCTTCTTGTCCCTCCTTCCCACCCCGTCTGTCTAAGAGGAGCACCACAGAAAGCTCCTGTATGCAGACCTGTGCATCTCCCCCTGTAGATTAGTCATAGCAGCAGATAAAGAGGGGTGAATGACTGAGTAAGGCTGCAAATGAACTCCCATTAGCTCTGCTGTATATCTCTGGTGGAGGGGTTTGGTAAACAGTTAGCACTTATCTCTCTGCTCAGCATTTAGCTGATTTCCATAATGAGCTCCATTGAACTGAGAGGCCTCGAGGTGTCCCAAGGCTTCTGAGACGCAATGTGTTCTCTAAATCTGATTTATGTAAAGGTGAAGGCAATTGTGTTAACAAAGGAGAGGAACATGATCAACATGCAGTCTGCAGCAGCTGGGAAGACAGTGGTGACTGTGGCTGGCTCTCTCCGAGAATGATCTGACAGCCGCTGGCCCCCGGCTGTGGAAGTGTTGAGATGCAGTCCTGGAAAACAGAGCCAGGAGGAAGATGCATTTTTTGTTGTTTTTTTTTGTACATTTATTTTTTTGCTGCTCCCCCCCTCCAACACGGAAAAGCTGCAGCTCTGAGGCATGCAGAATCTGTCTCAGAGGGAAGCAGAGGTGAATCAGCCCAGGGTAAGCCCATTGATTGCATGGTCCCTGCTGAGCCATAGCGCCGGCACTTGGTTCCAGCCTTCGTCCTATCTCAGCCTGGCAGGTTCAGCAGCAAAAACGTCACTTCAGGCCTGAGCACAATCCCAATTCCTCTTGTTCAGTCAGGCGCAAAATCCTGCGAACTCCAACAGTCCCTTTTGTGGGCCCGTGTCTATCCATCATAACCATGAACAAAGAAAAGAACATTCATACAGGGTTTTACAAAATCACTTATTTCTTTGCATCACCTCTGATGGCCCTATTTCCATCCAGTGTCGATGGACTGCCCTGCTTACGACAGGAGGGAATGACCTTTGCAAGGTCATGTACAGTGGGAGGCAGCTCTGAAAGAGTTGTATCTTGGAGGTTTTTGGCTACAATTTAGAGAAAACTATTAACCTATCAATTCATTTCACAAGGGAGAGAGTGGAAATCTAGTCACGTGGATGGATAGGAATTTAGGCTCTTGGAAACAAAAAAAAAATCACAGGAAAAAGATGTTATCAGTGGGAATAATTCTACTTTGGTTATAATGGGAACTGCATGACTGAGAGCTTTTGCCTGGCTGGATGCTTTAAGCAAGGATAATCATAAAAATAACAAGAACATGAAGAAAAAAGCATCAAATATCTACTTTTCTTGTGGTAAATTAAGAGAAGAGTGGAGGAGTGTAAATTCAGACAAGGCAAATGC
This sequence comes from Nothocercus julius, assembly GCA_013398735.1. Lineage (NCBI taxonomy): Eukaryota > Metazoa > Chordata > Aves > Tinamiformes > Tinamidae > Nothocercus > Nothocercus julius. The sequence continues at coordinate 679,683 of VZSV01000103.1, forward strand.
AATGGAGTGCCAGCGCAACGGAGCTAGCCAGCTGCCTCTGCTTTAATTCCTGCTCATCAGATGAAGATGACGATATGAGCATGTTTGCGCCTCAAGAAGAGGAGAGGTGTTTTTCTTCTAGTTTGCATTTAATTGTGTATTTTGCAATTTCTTACAACGCCAGCTATTCTGCTAAAGTTGGTTTAATATGCAACAAACACTAACCATATAAACAACACGTCTGTCCTAAACCCTTATTATAATTCCCAGTACCACTTGCAGACTTTCTGAAACCCATTATTATAATTATAATCAAGAATCATAGGACATTGTGATTTGTGCCAGAATTATATATCCACTGAATTGTTTGTACAGGCCACAGATACAGCGCGTGAGAGATGGAGAAAGAGAAAGGAGAGAGACGCAGCTTCAGTGCTGTTAAATTCTGGATCAGTAACTCCCACCCTGTTTAATTTCTCCTCTTTCGTTTTCTAATTTAACTTGTAGCTGCTGAACTCCAGGCTAATATTCCAGGCTAATATTTGCTTTGTCCTCTGCGCTCTCCTTTAGCCTCGATGCAAGGAGCCTTGAGCTGTGCCCTTGTTTACGGCTCCTCCGTGTCCTCCCAGTGCAGCACCCCCTCCGCTGGCTCCCCGTGGCCTCTACCCCGGGTGAGGAGGCAGGTTGGCTTGGCAAGATGCGGTGCTTAAGGCCTGTCAATCACGGCAGAGGCAAGGAACAGCACTTTGGAAATTACTGCAACAATACTTAGCAGATGCAAAATGCAGGCAAACTCAGCAGAGAATGCAAATGCAGCGTGGATCTTGGTTTTATTCGTCTTTTGCACACAGTTCTTTCCTCTTGAACCACTTTGCAATCAAAAGACATTGGAGTGGACTATTTTGAGCCCTGATTCTTCATGCTAAGAGGTAATGCTGATTAGGTTGGTGCCAGCACAAGACCCTGATATCAATATTCTTTCTGAGAATATTGAAGTATATATATATGAATATATATATATGAAGTATATATGAAGTATATAGAGAAGTATATGAGGCCTGATTCTGATCTTGTATTAGCATATATAGAGAGTAGTGTCACCAGAGTTAAGCATTGAAACAATTTTGTTCTTATCAGGTCTGTGTTTTAAACCAACAGTGCTTCAATATTTCCTTTACATATATATGTATGCATATATTTATACATATACACGCACACACGTATATAAAATATGTGTCTCTGTGTGTGTGTATATATATGTTTATTTATACAAACTTCAGAATGTACACAGAGAAGATGACGAAGCAGAACCACACATCTGCCGTGAGTGCTAGGGAGTGCCAAGCACAGTTCTTGCTTATAATGCAGCTCCCTCTCCCGTGCCTTCTCTGAGCCCAAAATACTCCCCAGTGCAAATTCTCACAATGTGCTTCTCCATCCTTCCTTCTTCTGGTCCAATTGCTCATTGGCTTCCTCTCATTCTCTCTAGTTTGTTCCAAAGTGCAGTGTCTTCTCTACTTTTTACATTTGCTGTGTGGTCCAGGCTAGCTAACGACATTTAAACTGTCTCTTTTAGAGCATGCTCTCTTCTGGAGAGGTGGCTGCAATCTTTTCAGTGGTGCAATAGGGCAAGAGGCAATAGGCACAGACTGAAACACGGAGAGTTTCATATGCATATGAGGAAAGATTCTTTACTGTGAGGGTAGCTGAGCACTGGAACAGGTTGCCCGGGGAGGTTGTGGGGTCTCCTTCCCTGGAGATACTCACAAGCTGTCTGCACACAGTTCTGGGCAACATGCTCTAGGTGACCATGCTTGAGCAGGGAGGCTGAACTAGGTGATTTTCAGAGGTTCCTTCCAACCTCAGCTCTTCTGTGATTTGTATTCTGTAGGGCTGGGATAATTTGCTAGCCTGGAACTGTTAAGCATAAACTGTCAAACTGTCCTGCGCACCTGGATTTTCCTTTGTGTGGAAATCAAGGCACCAAAGAGGTAGATGATATGTTTTTGAATCTCTTCCTACACATGGTGCTGGGTTGTGGCCAAGGCATGCAGCTGATTCTTGGGAAGTGAGATGCTGCGCTGTTTCAGATATATTGAGAAATCTCTAGAGTGTCATTTAAAGCAATGTCTTTTTTTTTTTTTTTTTTTCATGGTGTGTTTTATTCCCGGATGCCCCATGTTCTCCTGTGAATAATCAGTCTGTTCCCAAGCCTGTCATATTTCATTTGGAGAGAACCAGGTAAACCCACAACAAACAGATTTTGGGGATGCAAAATACAGCATTTACTTTGATGTTCAAGGTTTTCAGCACTAAACATTTCTTAATAAAATATGCATATGGATTTAGGTATCAGATGATTTGTTGTGTATCTCTTGGTGACCTTAACCTTATCCGAACTGTTTATAGTAGAACTATAACTAACTATATCTCTCCAAGTTTTGAACTGGAATGAAGCTTACCATGTGAGGCTTCCCACAAAAAAAAAAATTCAGCATATTGTTGCCTTACGTATTTGTTTTCTTCTGAATGTAGATTGAATGTTGTTTACAGTAAAGAAATGGAGATCAGAGAGCCAGAGGGAGGCATTTTTCTGGTTCTGCTGCAGCCTTTCTCCCAAGGGCGTGCTAAACAGCAGAGTTCAGTGAATGCGTTGGGTGGTCTCCCATGAGCTAGGGAGAGGGGTGAACCAACTGTTTCACTGTGCCTTTACACTTAGACACTGAGAGTAACCTCTCCTTGGGGACATGTATGATCACCAAGGAATGAACGGCAATTAAAATCACCGTGCTGCACAGCACTGTGTTCTTCACATTTCTGCAGCTATTTCCTCTGATCTGCTTGTAGGATAAAGCATGAGATTAGCTAAACTGCAACCATTTTCAGTACCAGACAGCCAACCAGTATATATAACCATTTATTTTCTAAAAGATTATTATGCTAGATAGCACACTCAGTTCAAAACCCCATTTACACCAAGGGTGGCTCAAAAGACACTGCAGAGGACAAAAAGTAGGACAATGCAGTTTGAGATCCCAAAGTTTTACATTTGTTCTCTTCAGGTCTGCAGATTTGGTCTGCAAAATGTGGCTGGATTGAGCTGCTGACATGTTCAGGCAGAGCTCAGCTGACTTCAGTAGAGCTGGGTTCAGTTACACCTGATGAAGATTTGGCCTTTTCTGTTTAATGACCATTGACAACTCAACCCACAGATAAAAATCACCCCAGCTTAAGCTATGCCAAGATGACCAAAGAGGTCGTGAAGCTTTTAGAGTTATTAACTCCTGTTAGTATAATAATCCTTTTTATGACACCATAAAATTACATGGTGCTTTTCAGGACATAGATAAACTACATTTCCTGTGCTGAAGGGCCACCTCGCTCACAAAGCATACAGGATTTCATGTGTCTGTAAGCCCCTGCCCTTTCTCCTGTCTGCCATAGGGCTTCATCTGTTGATGAAACCTTTTGTGCCCTGTATCCTCAAATGTCATCCCCATAGTTTCTCTACAACTGTTCCAAGTGATGTGAAAAAACACTGACTCTTTCTAGTTTTATCAGTTTGAAAATTGAAAAAAAATGCTATAGACTATGGCTGCTGCTTCTCTGTTGTCCACAGGGATATGTGGGGTGTGATGGGAGGATGGAAGTTATGGATGGAAAATTAGGACAGGTACAGTTTTTGCACCTAGCTTTTCTGTGAGGGGACTAGATGATCTGAGGATACTGCAGGAACTGACTATTGAGCTTGTATTAACATTACAAAAGTGCTGAGATTTTTCTGGTCTCTGGTACTGATGACCACAGGGAGGACTATAGTCTACAGTGGGTTGCAAAATTCCTCAGGTTGACAAATAATGTCATAGCAGAGAGTCTTATTGCTGGACAAAGGTATAATGGAGCTTTTTGGGAAGTGGCTGTTTCCTACACACCAAACTCTGGAAGACTTTAGCATTTTTTTTTTTCTATTTTTTCCCTAATATTAAGAGGTAGAGATAATTGGTGTAAAAAGAGAAGTTTGTATAAAAAATGTCCCACCAATTCACGGATCTCAAGGTCTCAAATTGCAGCAAGAGCCCAAATGAACCTAAAAATTTGTTGAAGTTTTCAGAGACCCAAAAAGTCAGTTTTTGCAGCCTAAGTCACATGAATAGAAAGCATCAACTACTGTGTGGTCCTGCCGAGTCAGTGTAAGTCATATGATGTAATATGTTACAATCTGGTGAGAAATCCAAGCTAAAATTTTGTTATTTTCATTGCTTGTTGAAAGTATTTTAAACCTAAATAATTACTCAAACATGGACCTCTGTGAAAAGAATCTCTGTTGACTTCTAGGAGAAGATTCTCTGCTTATGGCTACATTGCAGGCTTTTTTGATTAAAGTTAAAAGCTAATTTTTAATTGTGATGCAGACAGCAAATGGACAAAATTTTGGTCTTCTCATAAAATAGATTGTTTTTTGAATTGTCAAGCTTAAAATTGCTACTTAAACACTTTCAATACTTATTCATTCTCTAACTTGCTTTTAAAAATGATAGAAACATTTTTAAACCCCTTTTCTACATTCTCCTTACAATACAAGTAGTAGCTTTGAGCAATTTTACTTTGTACATCATATCTTGCTTGTTTCAATTAAAAAAAAAAAAAAACCCATTGCTTTAAAATAACAGAAAACAAGAACCCCAAATTCACCAGGAATGTTGCTAAGCAAGCAACGAGGATCCCACCACTGGCCGACACATCTACATACCTCAATATCTGCCCATGCAAAACTCAGAAATCTCAGATTCTGGCTGATACTCAGGTGAAAAAAAGGGTGTTTCATTGGCTATATACAGCAGAGAAGGAAAAAAAAAACAGCATGTGCTTAATGAAGATGAATAGATCCAGAGGAAATGGAATTTTCATGTTTCTAGGGATTTTAAAACAATACCGAGTAAAATCTTCCTAATAACATGTGGTTTGCTGCGTAGGCATGGGGAAACCACTTTACTCCAACCTCCCTGACTATAAAATTGGGAAGTAGAAATTTGCCTTTGCTTTTTAACATCTGCGGATGAAACAGCTAGTTATGATTGTTTTGCTGATGTGATTCTCTCTCCACCTTGTACATACAAATGAAACCATTTTGCTGAACCAGAGAGCAGCATCTCTGCTGGTGAGCATTTCGCTTTAAACATCCTATGAAGAAAATACAATCATCCAGCAAGTTCTCATCTGTGGTTCTTATAGTTGGGGTTCCAGCTAGGCTTCATTGTACTTTTCCAATTCCAAGGTGGAAATGGAAAGCGGCAGTAGGTCCATGAGGAAATTCTGAGTGTGAGAAGTGAAAAGAGACTAGGTAGGGAGTAGTTACACACTAGAGAAGAGTAGCAGAAAGCAAAGAGGAGGTAAATGTGGCAGCAGTGAGTTACTGTTCCAAAATATTTGGGAATCAAAGTGTTAGACAGCTACAAGGCTGCACATATACAACACCAACCTCAGCAGTATGTAATATCTGAGAGTGAAAGAAGCTGGAGGCATCTGAGAGCATCCCTGCACCTGGCTTGATCCAGTCTCTGGCAAGAGTGAGTCCCTTGAACCTCCTCTCCATCTTCCTGAAGAATCGTCTGAGCAAAAGGAGTGCTTGGTGTTGCCTGACACAGTGAGTCATATAAGGTCAAGCTCATAAGATATATGGCAGCGTAAGGAGGGGTTCGGCTTCTCCAGTGTTATGGCACAAGGAATCACTCTTCCATTACAGAGAGATCTATAAGGAATTGCTGCCATTAACGGACTCCATTAAATGCAATACGTGTGGGAAAAAATTGCAGTTTGATTTAGTTTAGCAACATGGAGATATTGGCAAGATAATCACATAAAAGTGACACCTTTTATGGCCGAGCTCTTTGATTTTATGTCAGTGCATTTCAATTTCTCACATTTTTATGATCATATATAGGTCCTCATTTTAATGTATGCATTAACTGGCGTAAAGGTTAAATAGATTGTTTTAGCATTTTGGGATACAGATTGTGGATATGCACAAATCTTCAATGAGCTGGATGAGTTATTCTGGGTAGGCAGGGACTGTGGAAAGGGAGCAAGAATTATTCCTCTGACTTAGTCCCATCTGAAAAAAAAAATTGAAAAAGAAAAATGGAAAAAATTATATATATCTAATGCGTTTTGAAAAGCAGACCTGCTGGCTTCTCAAGTACTGTCAGAAGGAGCAGATGGTGTGGGTCACCCTGCTTCTTGAAATGCTACAAATATTAATTTTTATTTTTAAATGCAAAAAAGTATCCCTTCTTTGAGAGGCACATTGTAATATCCCCTACATCAGCGAAACTGTCTGAAGATTGGATTGGCACCAGATTGATGCTGAAAGTCCCAAAGGCCTGGAATAACTGAGAATTTAACCTGGCCCCCTGTGGAGAAAGCCAATTTCAAGGTCTGGCTCTGTGGTTAAGCAGCTGAGTCTAATTTCCTGTCTTGTTCCGGTATTTCCAAAACCACAATATTATCCTTATAAAAATCCTGGTTGGGAAGATATTCAATGTAGATGCTGAGTTTCCTGTAACAGACACCGGGTAAAGCAGAAATAACTTCATTTATGCCTATCTTTAAAAGCGTTTCACACTTTCCCGTAGTGTGAGGCAGATGACAGAAGTTTACTATCATAGACCAGGCTGAGGGAGACCATTCCTCCTCCTCATGTTTAACCTGGGCCAAAACAGACAGTGAAGTCATATTTCAATATTTCTTGAATCATCTTGGTGCATTTAGTCCCTCAGTTCATCTTTTCTTTATATCTTCTTTGTATCTCTTCTCCAAACCCTCCTTCTCTCCTGCTTTACTAAGAAGACTTTGAAAGACTAACATTTTAAGTATGGAAGGAGTCTAATAGGTAATTTCTTTTTCTTTCTCTGTCTCTCTCTCTTTTTTTTTTTTTTTTTCTGTTTCATTTTTAGTGATGCCCGAAAATCTTTTACCTCTACCAGTTTCTGAACCTGGATAGATTACCCTTCACCTTACATATTCCTAACACCTTTACATTTCACCTCATTTAAATATTCAGCCCAATTTCTAGGCTTAATAATGATGAATAGGATTGAGATTAGGATTTAATAAGACTGTTAAGGAAAGATTTGTCATTCCAATGGCTGTAGGTCTTGGCTGAAATTGAATTGGCACCCAGCCTCTAGGCATGCTCTGAATTAACCTGTTTGCTAGATCCAGTAAAGATTTTCTTCCTAGCTAGTGCTCCCATCAGATTCCCCTTCCTTGGTTAAAGATCATTTGAGTCAATGATTGGGAACCTCTTAGGTACTGGGTCTTGGCTCTCTCCATTAGTGAATTTCACATTCCTGTGTGATTTGGATAGTTGGATCAGTGGTTTCTACATCTTAAATTCTCATCTTGGAACAGACATGAATCTGAGTGACAAAACCTTAATCTAGAACTGAATCTCAGACCAAACATCCGCAAAATGGGGTCCTCTATTACAATTTTACCAGTATGGAGCTGCAGCCTTCACATTCTCAAGGAGAGTGTGTCTGTGATGAACTCACTAAACTGCATTATTCATTTACAGAAGTCTACTAATAACATCAGTTATGTGCCAGATGAGCTGAGTGTCTCTACCGGGATCTGCATATTAGGATTTGCAAACGGTCACAGTGAGCTAAGCAAAACCCTTCTGGATTTGCATGCCCGGTTACCTGGTGCTCAAGCTGAGAGTACTGAGACTTGAGCTCTCACAGCCTGAGGAGGGTTTGTGCAAATGTGGTGAAGAGTGGTACTGGGGGAACAGGAGCATCCCAGAATTTCTCTGAGAAACTGCTTCCAAGCTGAGCTAGTTTTCTACTACACTGTGCCAATAAAAGAAGGGTCTGGCTGCAGGAGAACATTTATATCTTCTTCTAGAAGATATAAATCTCCAAATCTCCGAGAAGATACCAATATCGTCTCCTGCATCCATAGCAAGTCCAGCTCTTGAGGCTGCCCAAAGCACCTTAGTGCCTCTTTTTTTCCTGGGGAACAACTCTATGGAGTGGGCTACCTGCGATGCTTTGGGCTGCACGCATTAAGGATCCACTACAGTTCAGCACTTGTAAAAAGTCTGTGAATTCCATGTGCTATAAAGTCTGTTGCGGATGGATTCAAGATATTGCACTGGTACCAGCAGCTCAAACTGTTTTAACAAGGGCTTTCTGGAGCACCTGATTGCCTTGTGCGCACAAGGTCCCAAAGTGGCTTAAGGCTTCTGAAGTTTTAGGGCTGGATTCCTGGCAGAGGAAAGCTGCGGAAGGTCTGTTGAAGGCAATGGGCTTGCACCACTTTACTCCAGGCAAGGGTGTGGACCTGAGGGGTGCTCTAACTGCTTAAATTGCTCTGCCATTTTAGGGGGCTTACAGTAAGCCTCTTAAACTTCTCTAAGGGCTTACAGTATCTTAAGCCTCTTAAATTATATTAAAAAAAACTTACAGTATTTGGCAGAATCTACAGTTTGGAAAGATTCAAAGTTAGAAAAAAGCTTGGCTTGTTTGATAGATTTTATGAAGTATAAAATGTCTGATATTATTTTAATAATTATAAAATTGTAAGCGTGCAAAATTATTTTGACAGTGTACATTAAAGAAATTGCTCATGAACATACATTAAAGATATTCAAACTGGGAGAAAATGCCATAATTTGTAAACTTACAACTTCCTGTTTAAGTGTTATTAATTTTACAGCCATTCAACCAATTTTCTTCAAGCTTGGCTTAGTTTTTATGTCACAACTACCTCTACAAAATATGAGTTTGACAAGCCTGACAAGTCCAGCTTGATCTATTTTTGAGAAATTGAAGTGCAAAATGTCTGATCAGAACATATGAGGAAAGTACATTTGTTTCCAAACTCAAGTAATTCAAAAAGAGATATTCCGTCATTCTTAAAAACTGAATACCAAACAAAAAAACAAGCCCTTTGGGCTGAGACTAAATTGAGCAGATTTCTTCATGCACAATTGAAAGGGGAGATTAAAAGAAAAGAAATTGGAAAGTTAATGTGACTACAGATATGATAATATGCTTGTCCTATCAAACTCATTAGCTACTGAATTTTAGTGATTCTTTGAGCATGATGATTTCTTGTGACACGAGAGAAAAATATTTATCTTCTTCTATGTTTCATCATAAATCAAGCGAATATGGAATACACCAATACAAGTGCCACGTAACTGTCCTAACATGCACACATAGATAACTGATTTTTATGCTTTCATTCTCTTCAAATTTCATCAATAAACAGCATTTCTCATCTTCCCCATCTGTCTGTCATATAAGGAAGTGTTTGAAGAAAAGGCAACAAGTCTTTCCCATGGAAATCTTGTGCCACCTACTAGAAGGAACTCATCCTTTAACAGCATTGGTGCAATGTCTGGAGTCCATCCACATGAACAAATGGGCACCATATGTGGCTGGCAAACAGTTCTTTCAATTCCAGCAAAACCAATTGATTTGAGTACACCAATTTTACATAGGTCTGTTGGGAGCCATCACACAGTCCTTGATTTTGACAACTCAATCAGCAAGGTTATGTTCCTCTACAGGGTAAGGGATAAAATAGCTACTAACCTAAATCTTTAGGATCAGACCTGAGTTGAGTCTTTTCCGAAGCTTGATAAAATGATTCATTTGAAAAATGAACATGTTGTGATTATTCTGCGACCCAGTGCTCCGTTACAGGAACTGTGAACATCAGAAAAATGATCCTGGGAAGCTTGTCTTCAGAACAAACCTAGAAACAGATGTTCCAGAGAGGAATGAAAGCTTATCCACAAAATTCCTTGCTGCACTCAGATGAGGGGTAGGAATGTGTCTTCTGACACAACTTGAATCTTTTATTTCATGAAGCAAGACATTTGTAGCATTTTTGCCTGAGGCATCTGAAAATCTAAGTGCTGCTTGGCAAATAAACCTCCAAAATTGTGATTTACCTTTGAAAAGTTCCTTTTTTTTTTTTTTTTTTCCCTGCAGGACAGAGGAGGAAAAACCTGTGTACAGATGTAGTTCTTAGGTCCAAGTATTTTCTCGTTG
>VZSV01000103.1:700549-746175 GCA_013398735.1 Nothocercus julius
ATAAAATAAAATAAAATAAAATAAAATAAAATAAAATAAAATAAAATAAAATAAAATAAAATAAATTCTCATAGCAGGAAGCCCCTGAACTGACCTTGTGGGCCTCCTCCATGGCTCATGGAGACTTTAACGCCTTTGGTGACAATCCTCCTCCGTAGGAGTGGGGCCCCGGCAGGCTGCTCGGATCTGCCAGTATCACGGCCTGCAAGCAAGCAGCATCGGTTTGGTAACATACTATATGGGAATGCGTGTTTGGAGTGCAATTATGGTGGTAAAGTGTGATTAAAGGCTGCCTGGCTTGCACAGTCAGCAGTGCATGGGGAGGGAAGCAGTTAGTAGGATGCTCCTAACTCACCAGTTCAGCTAACCCGGTCCCAGTTAGCTGTGAGCTGTGTGGGAACGGCCTTCAGCACAACTTCAGAGCAATCCTTGGGTTGATGAGATGTCTCATAGCCTTTGCTAGCAAACTGCCATGCCCCTCTGCATCATCTTGTCTTCCCGTGGGTTCTTGTTACAGAAAAACCTTCACCTAAACTTTGCCACAGCCTGTTAATACTGGAACGTCCCTGAGCAGATGGGCACCAACACACATAGTGCTGTCCATGCATGTAGATTTGCTCTCAGGGAATATTAGATTTTCCTCTTTCTTTTTTTGATAGAAAACACTTGACTGCTGAAAATTCATTGGCGCTTTTTCTTTCTTTTTTTTTTTTTTTTCTTCATACTCTTCTGTTTTGCAGCAGCAAGGACACAAAGGTGCCAATGGAAAATTGCTTTGGTACCTTGAACTGTAAATGATGCTGTTTTCATGATTCATCAAATCCGTCTGAAGCAGAGGTGGCATGTCAGCAGGGCCAGGCAAAGTTTAGAACATAATAGGGCCCAAGAGGTGAGAGACATGTCTTTCATTTCAGTGGAGCATCTTTGAAATGACTGCTGGAAATAATTAGGTTCCTTCATTTCCGTTGCCATTTGGTGCTCTTCACGCTAATCAGAGTAACTGCACATTTGCATCAACTGAAGGGAATAGAAGTATTTCTTATTAGAAAGAGCCTGTAACAAAGATAAAGGTCTGCTGACTTCAGAATTCATTGTTCCTGCAATTTGCCACCACACTTTATGCCTGGCCAAAAACGAGGTGAAAAATGGATATTTAATATTTATTAAAGAGCTTCAGATCTTTATAATCTTTAAACTTTGGTCCTGTTAAATATTCCAAACTCTTTTTATTTATTAATAAATGTTTCATTCTATCTCTTCCAAACCCTGAATGAAGATCTTAGGTCACACAGCCTGTGAGATGAATCACAGAGGGGAAATTGAATAAAATCTGGTTTCTAATCACTTTGAAGTATTTTTTAAGGACTTTAGGGGTCCAGTGTTTAAAAAAGGGAGTGGGAGTTGCGATGGCTGACCTTTTCTTTCCAAACTCAACATTAATTTATAGTTCTTTTATGATCTTGTGCACATCACTTTTACCTCACTGTATCTCATTTTATCTATATGTAAAATTAGAAGAGTAAAAATATGACCCTTTCTTATAAAGGTGTTACAGGTCTCAATAAATTCCTGATATTAAAGTACCGTGAAAACCTCGCTTTATAAAATACAGACTATATTTTCAAAAGAGCTCAGGCCTTATTTAGATACTGTCGTGAGAACTCGGGGCATTAAGGATGTCTCAGGTCCTGAATCTTTACAAGTATCTGGTTATAAGAATCACAGTGTTCTCTGTGGGAGACTGAGTTCTTAAGGCAATCCAGATTTTACTAATATGACAAAACTGGAAGTCAGGTACTTCGAAAATTTGTCCCGTGTTTGTGGCATCTGTGTATCCTGATAGCTGTTGATCTCCTGCATGCAAATAATTTTGGGAGAGGAACTTTCTCTAGGGCGCTAAGCCTGTGGAGGATTCCTGGTCTCCCTGATGACCTAAGAGCAATTTGGATGGAGACTTCTCCACCAAGAGCTGGTACCAGGATATTTACCTCTGGCCATCCTTGCAGGATTGTTAATGTATTTGCTAAGCTACTTAAGACTCTGTATTTTTTCCCACCCATAGCAGTGCCCGTGCAGCCCGTAGGAGCCCTCGGGCTAACAAAATCAATGTTTGTTCTATTTTCTGGAGGATGAATGAAGGCTCTTGAAAGAGGAGCATCTCAGCGATGCTGTATTACCTTCTTAATTGCACAAACCTGGGGACAGATTGCCATCTAGGTCTCCTTTTCCTTCCATATACCTGGGTTTTGCTCTGAACATGGATTCATAAAAACTCTGTAATGTTTCCTAAGCTCCTTCTACAGTCAATGGACAGATAGGCAGATTCTCTAAGAAAGCTGTTGTTGAATGACAGCATAATGAACAACACTTTGGAGGTGTCTATCTCTCTTTACATAAATAATAAAAGGAGCCAGGACTATTACTTTTAACAGTCCACATAATTTCAGATCACTGAGGTGAAATGTGTTAAATTCTAACTGTATCAATTGTCCTCCCGTTGGAGACATGCAAAATTACAGCATCTGTTTTCACCAAATTCATGTGCTTCAACAGACTCTAGGTGGCTGACTTTTAAGCTCATTTAATGGCTATTCCATCATGTTTCTTCAAAAAGAGAAATCCCTTTATTTTCTGTCCATAGTTAACCTCTTACCAGGTTTACATTTTGTAAGAGGAGCACTGTGCTTATGATGGCTAGAGGGAACACTGTATGGCTGCCTCAGATCACCTGGCTGTGACCTATGAGATTTCTCCTTCCAAATTCAGCTCGATCCACAGCTGACCCGAAGATGATGCATTAGTCACAGTTCTGGTTCTCCTGGTGCAGATGGACTTCGGAAAGGATCTGTTCAGCCTAGAGCGTGACCATTTTTCAGTGCTTGACTATGTGAATTCAGAAAGTTTTCCCTTCCTTTCAGCTCTCTTTTAGAGGGACAAAATATAAGGGACAGCATCTTCCTGCACTCATTTTTCTTAAAAAAATCTTAATGAATTCTTTACAGTTAATACCCTATCCTCTCCCCAAATCCTCTCAAGTGTATCAAGATAAGCATACCTTGCCAGAGTAATCTTTTAGCAGAACTGTCAACTCATTTTGGGAACCCATAGGAGAGGGTTAAAGAAAAAAAAAAAAAAAAAGCATTCAGAAGAGGAAAACTGTAGGCAAAACACCTTCTTCTTTCCATATCCTAAAAGATAAAAAAAAATACTTTGCTCCAAGCCACATTTCACAAGCTTTTTCTTTCTTTCTTTTTTTTTTTTTTTCTTTCTTCACTCCAAGTTTCCAAACTCTTACGCAGTGACAGTGAAATGTTAAGAACATTGAAGCTGTTGCTAGTGAACTGCATGGGGCTGCCTGGAGAGCAAAGTCCGTTCATCAAACAGCCTGAGGGAGGAAGCCCTCTCCTGCTAATTTTATTCTTCTGAAGGTAGAACAAAAACCACAGTGAAAGGAGAACAAAGCTTCTGAAAGTCCCCTCACTTTTTAATTTGGAAACAAAACATGTATAAACTTTTTATTTAATTCCCTTAGATATTAGTTATATTTTTTTTGCAACTTCAAATGCAGAAAATGTAGCTTAATTCAAAGGTGCAGTGGAAAAGAGACATAAGCTTGAAGCATAGGTGTTATGAAATCTGTTAAACTGTTCTCTCCTTGTCACCAGTCTGAATGCGGCCTATGGGTTGCTTACTAGAAATCAAGACGTTTTGATCTCTGTAAACTGTCTCCCTAGTTACTTGCTATTTGGAAATTAAAGAAGGGAAACTAAATAGCTTGTTAATTAAGTAGGAAAAGTCCTTCTCTTGACCTGGGCAGGTACTGGGATGTAGGCTTCTTCTCTACACCTGCAGTATTTCTTCAATAGATTTATGAGTTACAAGACTGACTTCCAGCTGCTAAGGAGTGCAGTTTGATTTATCAGCGTGGATGGTTCCTTACCCCAGGTAATCTCTTTTCATTTTCTTACGGTTGGATTTTTTTCCTTTCAAAGTTTTCTTGCTTAAACAAAAATTATTCAAGACTGTATTACATATACCAATGGAGTGGGACATTATCGGGGTGGGATGAGAATAATACTAGGTAGGATACTTCACATTTCTGGTGGCTTCTGTAGAGATTCTAGGCGAAATGAACCTTTGTGGGCGTTTTGTAGATGGAGAAAGGAAACAAGAAGAGACTCCCTGACTTGCCTAAAGTCATATTTGTGTCTTGTGGGGGATGGAGTGAGGCTGTAGTTGAACAAGGAATTGATCATAAGCCTTTGATAGCACACTGATTATTAGACTACCCTGCTTTATCTGTAGATAGGTATAATTCCACTCCCTTTACCCAGCCTTTTGTCTGCCTTGTCTTCCCAGACAGCAGGCTCTTTAGAATAGGTACCCTCTGATATCTTATATAGCATTATAGAAAAATATAGTCTCAATCTCACTGGGCCTCTAAGCATTACTATAATCAATGCATTAGGGGTCATTTTTTTCAGTGAGAGTCTTTGAGGAGTCTTTCATAATGGAAGTTTTCACTTGTCCCTCTTTGGAGAGGAGGTGGAGAGAGGGAATTTAAGTTCTCTCTCTTGTACACATTGAGTAGCACATCTATATTGAATCCTGAAGGAGAAGCAAGTCTCCATTTCCCCCAAAAGAAGTACCCAGAGACTTCTGGGTATTTTGTAGGAAAAAAAAAAAAGAAATGTTTTGGAATCACCAAGATATTTAGCTTTGAAAATTAGCTACTCAGCAGGCCAGCATTAAAATTAATTTAATGGAGTGTAAATTAACATACTTGACACTTTTTTGATCATTTTTTATATACAGTGCTGACCAATGGAAATAAAAGCTTTCGCTCCCACGAGGTTAGGACAAGGAAATGCTCAAATTTACCACTCCCACCCTGCAGGGTGCTTTCCTCTTCAGGAGTCAATGCAGTACATCAAGTTTAAGAGTCTTTAAATAATAAGCACTGGCATGAGCCTTTACATATAATAAACCGACTTTTCAAATAATGTTTCATTCACTGACACGGGAATGTGTAAAGAATTTTCCTTTCAAATACACTGTAGAAGTTAATTAAGTTCACTCAGAGTTTATAGCAAGGATTCTCTAAAAAGTACAGAGGGGTATTTATAACTCAGTCCAAAAATGCAACATGGTGAAACTTCTGATATGTTGATAAGTGATAAGAATGTCATTTGAGGTTTATTTTTTTTAATAATAATTTAATTGTCATTGTAAAATGCCTCATAGTTGGGACAGATTAAATTGCCGCAAAAGCCATTACTGAAATTCATAGCCCCCCATAAATGTAAAGTGTTTGCTGCTGCACCATAAATAAGAGTACTCATTCCAGGAAAATGAGGTGCAGGAAATAAATTAACAAAATCCAAACACACAGGACATTAGGTTGCAACAATCTGCTGCGGACGCTACTGATGGGAATTCAGCTGAGCCTGGAGGAGAGGCACATTTAATGTTTAATTATGGCCTGAGTAAATCACGCGCCTTCTTTGTGTTTTGCCATATTGACGTGGTTCAAATTTCCAGTCCAGTTCAATAGCATTAGCAAAGTATGTACATTTCAGATGTCATTATACTTGGAAAAGTCTGAAGAGCACAGTATTACTCCAGAGAGGTATAGAATCAACTCATGATTAAGTGAAAGGAGGCAAAATAATTTGTGTTACTCTCATGCAAAAGGCTCTGCATTTGTTTTTCCATCATTTGCATCTTTGCTGGTCAGTTTAGCTTGTATTTGGTGGGAGTGAAGATACAGAAATATTTCAGAACATCTTTCCATCAATGTAGATGGCTACACAATGTGCAGGTCTCTGGCGGGGTATATATTTTAATTGGAGTGTGGCATTAGCGTGGAAAAGGAATTAGGTTATGATGGAAAGAAGACGGGCAGGCTGGAGAGGGACATAGCGGGTGGGAAAAAGAGATTTTAAACAACTTAATTGTCACACAGAAATGGCATCTGTAGTAAACATATTGAACTGATAAACAATGCAGCTGCTACAGATTTCACACAGAGAAGTAAATGCCATGGCCATATGCAATTCATTACCTGCGTTAATTAGAGAATGAAAAGGAAGAAAGAAAGAAATCGTAGGAAAAGGGGACAAATTGGATCACTGGAGAGAATCTGTGTCAGCAGACTGCACATCTGTCCTGTCCTAGGCTCACCCACGAGTTCCTCCCCTGCTCTCGCTTCTGGCCGAGGCAAGGAAAATGCCAGCACCTCTCACGCTACTCGATAATGCTCTGTACACTTCCATTAGCTTGTTGACATTTGCAGGGGAAAAACAAAACAAAAAAAACAGAAAAAGTAACTGCTGGGAAATGCACTTGCTCTGGGTGTCTAGCCACACCTCTTTTTCCAGTCACATCTCTCTGCTGACGAAAAGCAAAATCCCACAAGTTGTATGCAAAATCAGGTCTCTCAGTGTGACACTTTTTGATTTCAGGTGCATCCCCCAAAATGTAGCTGGTCCTTGGTTTTGAAGCTTGAATAGTCTCTGGTGCTGACTGCACGCACTGGAGGCACTTTGGAGTATGGAGGCCCACTGGGATGGAGCATTTCTGCTTCATAGCCAATTACTGCCTGAACCCACCAAGATGGTATCCCTGCTGCATTTAACAGACACAGCAGGAACTCACCTTGAAGAGACTTCGGATTCACTCCTGCAGACATGAAATAAAACTAAAGATTCCTTATTAGTGAGTTAGAAACTCAGGGAAGGCCACTGAAAAATAAAAAGTTACAAAAACTCCAGGCCTTTTTTTAAATAGGGTTTCATGTTAGTACTGTAAATTAATGTAAATGTCACTTTAAAAGAGAATACTGAATAAAAACCTAATAAAGCTGCACAGCACTGCAGGGGTGGTAAGTAAATTGAGGGAATATTTGATTAGATTTCAAATGCTGCTCTTTAATTTGTATGCTTTCACTTATTTCCCCTCTGCCCCTCCCCACACTTTCCTCATCTATTATGTCTGCTGGAGCACAGTGAATTTTGCAGCCCTACCTAAAAGGTCTCTCTTTGCAGTATCAAATCCCACATTATCCAGGACTCATGCGGCGACAGCTTCCTCCAGGCTGTGCCCCCACGCGCAGAAGTGGTGGCACCAGCAGCGAGAATTTCCTCGCAGCGATGCCACGTTGCGACACCGGCCACAGGGACTCGTTTGACCCTGTGCCCTTTGTGTGCCGAAAGCCAGAGAGCGACTGCAGCCCCGGGGTCCCCCAAGCCAAGGGTTGGAAGAGGAGATTCCTTAGGGCAGCTGTATCTCCCTCCTTATATCATTGGCAAACTGAGATTAAGTAAGGTCTTACCCTTTCAGGGTAAGCTCTGTTGGTAAAACCCTGCAGAAACAAGTGGAACACAGTAGTAGGCAAGGGGTGCTTTTGAATTAAATTAAATCAGGACATTTAGGAAAACTGAATCAAGAGATGTGGCGCAAGCTTCCTTGCTTTGGCTATCCATAAGCTCAGCAGTGCAAGCACCGGCTCATGGTGCTGGCCCTGCAGTCCTGGATCTGGGATTCAGTGCATGCCAGCAGCAACTCAGCCACATGGCTAAAAAGATCCTTGGATCTTCTATCCAGATCGCTAAAGCAGTCAATGATTTGAGACCCTCCTGAAGAGCAGTGTCAAGAAATGGATGCAAGGCCAAGAATCCTGGTGGAGATGTACTGTGCTGTCCTGCCTGCAGGAGCTCTTCCTCCGCCAGAAAGCTGCGCTCTGGGTTAGCAACAGCAACCTTGTAGTAGAGATAATGATCTGAAATCTCTGCAGCCTTTAGCTGCTTCTCTTTTGCCTGGGTGAACTGCTGTTGTGGGATCTGAGTGCCTGCAGACTGTTCTCTGCACTGGGCCAGGCTCTTATCTTCCTTCCCTGCGCATTGGCCAGACTTAGAGGAGAATTGTGCTTAAAGGCTCTTCCTCCGCCGCAGCCAGAGTGTTATCTTGGCATCGCTGAGCCTTTGCTTCTCTCTCCTCAGGTGGCATCAGTCGCATCCTTGCAGTTTGAAGCTAGAAATGATCTCCTTCATCCCTACACATATTATTTCTTGAGTTGAGAAAAGATTGACCTCTCCGTGTCCTCTCTATTCCCCTGCTGCTTAACAGACTGGCAGGAAGTGATGGACTCTCTACTTTTTCTTAGAAATATAAGGGCCAGTCACTATGTGTCTGTCAGCCTGAGCTGTCTATCTATGTGCTCATGCTTGCTCAGATGATAATACTAACAGCAACATGCATGTGTTTCTCAAATCCTCCGTCCTAGTAATTTTTTCAGCATTCACTTCCTTTTCAAATCTATTCCTGCCAGGAAGGCAGGAAACGCTGAGACAGTAGAGATTAGTCAAGGTGAGGTTTCTTAGCAGTATTTAATTACTCATTATTAACTTCTTCAGTCACTGGAAAGTGGTGAAGGTGTATGTAAGAGTGCCTTCAAAAGCAGGTTGAGGTGAGACTGCGTTGAGGAGTTAAAATTGCACCATTATGGGTGGAAAATCAAGGAAAGATGGAGGAAATTACCATTAGGAAAATATCTAGCCTTAATGATCTAGCAAACCTGTCTCCTTTTCTACAAGGCTCTGTCTCTGTATCTCAATACCTATGCAGGATTTTAGCTTTAGTTTTTGTTTCTGTTGCTGTCTCAAACATCCAGGGATAGATAAGAATGACAAGCAAAGTAAATTAATGATGCAAGGGTTCTGTTTTGTTTGAACAGGAAAAGAGATGGGGACAGGGAATAGGACAAGGGACTTTGCATTTCCAGTAATGCAAAGTTTGTCCATATGACACATCAGTTTTGCCTTATAATTCTGTTATAAGAACTGTGATAAGATTCCGTGGGTATTACACCCTCCCCCTTTCCACCCACCAAAGTTATGTAGTATTGGGAATGCTAGCTGTAGGGCTGTGATTCACTGTTGCTTTACAAACCATGTCTGGAAACTGAATTTATAGTGAATAAGAAAGGGTCAGGACTTTCAGTAGAAGTGTCTTGAAGAAGAAATTTCTAATGATTTTTTCTTGGAGACTGCCAAACCGTCAAAAGAAACCTGAAAGAAATCAACTGAACAAGCAAAATGTGTCTTTCCTCTGATGTTATCCTCTACATGGCTGTTTCAAGGAGTCTCAAGACTCCAAAAGGAATATCATTGAGGAGTGGCAGCATGCAGTACTCCCCTCTTGCCCCAAAGCATGGACCTGCTCTCAGAATAACCCTTACAGTACATGGAAAACATCATGACAAAAACAGCAAGAACCTAAATGTCTGAGCTCAACGTTTTGCCACTGTGCTGACAGAGAAGGCCACTTTGGGAGCTTTCCCTAAGTCCCAGGGTACTGTTCTTGTATGGGACCAGGCCCCGTGGCAATTATATGGGTGCTTTTGTGTTCTGTGTTGGCTTCTTCCTCTTTTAGATCTCCTGATTTCCTGAAAATTCCTAACCTTGGAAGAATCATAGTTACTGCATAGCCTCTCACATCCCTCCTTTCCTCTGTTTCCGCAGACTCCCAAGTAGTAATAGATCACTGCCTCTGTGCTCCTCTTCTCCGTGATTTCCAAGGACGGCACAGTGCTTTTTTTTTTCTCTCTCTTTCTTTCTCTCTCACTCTTCTTTCAAAACAGGTGAACCAGTCCAAATTGTTGCAACAACTAGTGGTAAGCCTCTAACCTTGTCATTGATTTGAATAATGCAAATATTAACGAGTGGAAAACTCCTTAAGGGGAAGCAGGAAAAATCTTGCTGACAATCTATATCTGCTATAATGCCAGGTGGATCCTGGCTTCAAACAGGCAAAAATGATCAAGGTTTCAATACCAGCTCCGCTTGCTCCCTTATATCTGCTCTGCTGCCTAGGTCCTCCATGTCATCCATGTGACTGTATTTTTGAGCATGATGCTCTGTTTGCCTGTTCTAGACAAAAACATTTTGAAATTTATTTATCAGGAATTGTCCAATTTTTCTGTGCTGAAGCATCAGTAAAACAATTACTTCAAGCTTAGATGAGGTCCACTGAAGAATTGCTTGATTAAAGTGAGAATTTACAATAAATAAATACTTCAAATACTTCATTATTGACGCTCCAGGGGGGAACCAAAACAACTCTGATTAAGTCAAAAAAAGGAAAATAAATAGAAATTTGAATAAATATGATGGACTAGTTGTTGTGTTGGTTTATATCAGCATAACTTCAATGAATTCACTATGTCTATGTCAGTTTGAGTGGGCTGAATATTGAATACAGTGCACTGCGTGTCTCTGGAATCAGTGGTTATTTTGTCTGAAAGGGACTGGAAAAAAATGTTTGTATTCCATTCGTAGCTCTGACATTTTCTTGCTGCATTCTTTTTTTATTTTTTTTTGAAAATCACTCTACATCTCTACATTACTATATTCAGATACCCATTCCCAATTTAGGACTCATAAGATTTTTATGTAGCACAAGGTGCTTGTGAATCTTAATGAACAATATTCAGGAAATGTCATTTCTTGGAAGCTGATGCCCAAGCGCAAAGGATAACACAGTACAGCGGAAGTATGTGCAATTTCTTATTAACACTGTATAGAAGAGATAAGGAGTAATCACTAAATACAAACATTTATTTCGACACAGAGTTGAAGTAGATGATGTAAACACGCAATAGCCAGAACATTTCACAAGATGAAGGGTGAACATTTCCAAGCTTGGAAGTTTTATGCCTCTAAACCCCAATTTGGAGACCAAACACACTGTGATTCTATAACACAATACCTATGTTGAGCACCCACAGACCTTTCCTCCCATTCTGTTTTTCTAGTTCTTGGAGAATTTCTCACATTTGTGTAATTCAGTGCAGTACAGCATCTGAGACAGTCAGGCTATACATGCTACTGAGTTTAATGATTTGCCAATGACTTGCCAAAAGCCTGTAAACAAGCACATCCTCTTTGACTTCTGATTTTATTTCCTTTGCCTTTGCACTGCTCAAGCTATTAAGGACAAGGACTGGGTCTTAAAAGGTTTTGTCTTGTGCCTGACACAGGTAGGGTCTCAATCTTGGATGAAACCTCCTGACACAGATCATAGTAGAAAAAGTAAAAATGTGGACATGACAAATTGGGAAAATGTGATTACAGGCCATAACAGCCCAGAAAATTGTAGTAAAAGACAGAATGACCTCTAAAGGTTAGGAAAGAAAAACTTCTCAGGGTGTACTTTTGCAGCCGAACAGGAACTAATTTTTTCATCTTTCCTTGTAGTCGAAGACTGTCCTTGTCAACAAATTATGCTAAATTGAAATGTTGGGTCTTTGTACAGCGACAGCACTGCATAAAAGCAAAAACAAATGTTTCTTAAGCCATTATTGCAGGAAAATGGGTGAGTACTCTCAGTCACAAAGAACCAAATAAACAAACAAACACCAGAATAATTTTCTCAATATCTGAACAAAATCAGCTTTTTATTTAATGCACAGATAACTTGAAAGTGGTCTAGTACATACATTTATTAAAAAGGATGTTTCTTCCTCTACCAAACTGAAAAACTCCTTTCTAATTTCTTTTTTTCCTGGGAAGAATCTTGAAGCATTTTATTCTCAAGAGTATGTTCAAAGAAAAAGTTTTAATATTCTATAATTGGAGGCTGAAATTAAAATGCCTCCTCTACCATAATTAAAGCCTAGCTTCTCCATGCTAGAAAGACATAAAGCTTAATACTTATGTTCTCCTTTAATGTACCTTAAACACATAAATAAGTCTTGGTGTCACTGTGGTAATCATATCTTTTGCTCACTAAATGAACTAGTGCTCTTTTTGTCTTTTTCAAAGCAATAGAGGTAAAAGCATTTACGCTTTCAATATTGGTTGCATCATTGCATTTTTTATTAAGTCGATGGTGGAGAGAAGTCTTGTAACTGGAGGTAGCAGCTGAAAATGAAATGGCAATGCAAAATTTCTCCTGTATTTTTTCCCTTAGGAAAATGTGGAGAGAGCTTTTGAAGGGAGTGGGTCGAGAATTTTCCGATAAACAGATTTCAATTCAGGAAGGAAAAAAAAAGTTAGCATAAATTAGGAGCTAAACTTCTACAATAATGCAGTCCATGAAAATTGGGGGGAATCCTGAAAATTCACAAAGATTTGGAGTGCTGCTGCATTTCAGCTTGAAAAATCAAATAGACATGATTCAATTTTCTAAATACTTAAAAAAATCCCTGAAGAAAATCTGAAAACTCTAACATTTCCTTTCGAATTGGAATGAAGAAGCTTTCAAAACATTTGAAATCTTATGTGGCAGAAACGTTTCCATTTCTTCTCAGAAAAAATAGTAAAAGATTTTTTTCAGTCTGGCAAACAAATATCCTGGCAAGATCACACATTTAGTAACTGACATTGAACTGAGTTGAGTGGGAAGAAGTAAACTTTCTTTTTTGAGAAAAGTTTTAATTAATTACTGGAACATCCACCATGGGATGTGGAGAATTTGCTGTTTTCCACCAGCATTAACTCCAGCCTGGATGTCTGCCCAAGACACAGTCCTAAGGTGGTGAATGGTGTGTTGCAACATCAACCATTGGAGTACTGGTGGGACTCCTGCAAATCCCTTTCTGCCAATGGCAGCTATGAATCTTCAGCTTTCTCGGGCAAATAAGGGCATGGTCTGCGGTTTGGAACATAACATCTAATGTCAGATTCAGTGGCTTGAGATACACTGAAACATCTCTTGAGGATAATGATTTTATATAGAAGCAAATTAGTCTGACAGCTGAAGTAGGGTTGTCTCTGTAATGGCTTGCAACCAATTATATATGTTTTTCTGTATATAAGCAGTGGTTATATACCACCAGTAGAATGTTTCACTAATGAAATAAAACAGGAAGGAACAAAAAGGAGTTCAGTCTCCAGTGTGTGTGTGTTCCCTGTGAAATACTCCTCTCTACCACATCTTCAACACTTTTAAGGCCTCAGTATATAGGAATCACCTCAGCACCCCCTATGCATTTGCAGGGTGGCTGGTGGCTCATCCTTGCCTTCCTTACCCTAATGCAAGCCATAGAAATTTTGTTCCAGGACAGGAGTTTAGGATTCAGTGTGGGATTGAAGGGCCCACAGTTTGACCATGCTGGTCCTGGCTTTATTCCAAAGAGAGTCTGCCAACTTCTCTGGGGGTTTGAGGTGTCCCCGCTCTGCCCCCTTGCCTCAGCTGGGCCTTCCAGAGCTCCACGGCTGTTGCCCCAGGCTATGTTTCTATTTTATTTGTAAACCTTTGAAAGCAATAGCCAGTTCTGGCAGATGAATTACATTCTGTCGAGAAGCAGCAGGGGATGGCTGGGACTGTCTCTCTCTCCCTCTCTCCCTGAATTCTAATTTAAAGAGAGGAAACAAGATTTCATTGAATTTTAACAAATTAACCATTAATCACTTATGAAAACCTCCTGATGAGGACATGGATTGCCTGGGTTATGAATGGGAACAGCTTCATTTTGCTGTGATTGTTTGACCAAGTTAATCCCCTGCTCTCATTCTTTACCTCCCTTATGCTTCTCACCTTGTTCCCGTCCTCCCTCGGTGCTCTGTGCTCTTGACTTCTTTCCCCCACCTCCACCCAACGCACAGACCCCAGCCATTCTCGTTCTCTTCCCTGGTTGCACAGCCCCTGCTGAACCCATCTCTGAATCATTTTCGATGTCATGCTGAATATGGAAATTAAGGGAAAAACAATGTCTTCCGCTGGCTGTGCAGTGTGAATATTTATGAGGGAGGCAGTGAGGAAGCTAAATAGGAGCTAGGAGGGAGCCAGCCAGCAAGGATGGCAGCTGACAAGGGCTCATTCAGCAGCACATCCTTGGCTGCCGGCAGCATCCCAGCAGAGTGGGGCCGTGTGAGTGACAGAGCAGGAGCATCCTTGCCAGGGCAACCCCAGTCCCCAAATTTCAGCCCTTTCTCTGCTTCCTTTGTATTTCTCCCTCCTCCAGATGATCAATTTCAGCTAAAAAAATAAAAATAATATATATACAAAAATCCTTGGATGGCGTTCAGCTGCAGCAGACTATTAGGCCTTAAAAATCAATGTTTATGTTCAACAAGGCTATAAAAACCAATGCTTCCCTACACTTATCAAATCAGAACTGGAATCAGAAAAGCCCCTTGGCTTGTCGTACAAGGGGTCATGGATGGAGGCACACGGTGATGAAAATGTGAGCCAAGGCTCTCCCCGGTGCTCTCTCTCCTGTTGCTGCTCTATTCCCATATACGATAACAGAGCCTCTCCCATAGGGTGGCATCACTCCCTGCTGAACATCCTGCAGGAGGACTGTGAGCTGTTGGGTAGCAGAGGCCCAGGGATAAAAAAATAGAGAAAAGATAGTGGAAGTCTATCCATTGGAGTCAGCTGCAGATGGAGCTCTGAAAAAAAAAAAAAAAAAAAAAAAAAAAAAAAAGTAGACTTTTTATTTCCCCTTAAGGATAAAGCTGATCTAGGACAGAAATAGGTCTGGAGCTGGGATGGGGCTTGAGCCAACTGGAGTTCAGTAAATCTGCTGAAGTGAATCATTGATCCTTTAGATTCCTTAGAGGTCTGCAGAACCTCAGCAAGCTGGTTGTTTTGTCACTTGGGCTGTGGGGACAGGGCTATTCATACTGGCAGGCACAGTACACGCATGGAACAAGCAGAGAAGCTCTACTCCTACGAGCCACAGTTCTTTTCTTATAATGAGACCTGATCCTCTCATGGAGAAGCTAATGGTTTATAATTTACTGAGGGTTTGAAAGTATTTTAAAATAGACTAGCTTGTTAATTATGAGATGTGTAAATCCTTGTGACTGGACTGTGTTGCTTTGCTGAGGAACACGGTGATATCTGTTCCTTGACTGGATGGGTGTCTTTTTAAAGTGTTAAGAATGGCGGAGCCTCCCAGAAAGCATCCTTTAAATGATTGTGCAATTAGCTGCCAGAGGAACAGAGTTCCTGAGAATGAACCAGATGTCACAGGTGACATGAAATAGATGGAAGCACAGGTCAAGCCTACTACATGCTTGCAATCCTGGATGCCTCAGCCACCATCCCAGCTGGGGATGCACAAAAGTTTCTACTTTTCTTGTTGCTTTTCATAGCGCCAAACCCAGAATTTTCCCCTTCCAGTGCCTCTAACTGATTACTCTTCAGAGTGACCTGGACTGGCTCTTCTCCTGGCTATTAAGAAGTTCTTACTTGCATACTGAAACATGTGACTTCCTTTAATGATATAGGAGTGAGCGTCCTCCTTAATTTTAATATTTTCACTATGACTGGCTCAGCTGGAAAATATTCTCACCTCAGAACACATACTGTGGCTTGCACAAACCACATATGGTTGGAACAGAAATTGTTTGATTGATTTGGGTAATCCAGTTAATCCTGCTTACATTTCTGGTGATAGGATTGGTGTTTCCTACTTCTTTTCATTCTTTTGCCTACTAATTTTCATCCAGACGTACCCAAAGCCTGTGGCCAGCAACAGGATGGGGAATGGCAGGAAAACCATATGACATATGAAATGAAAAGGCGAGATTGTGAATCTAATGATATGGATGAAAATACTGATATAGGAATCCCTTGGGATAGTGTGATGCAATATATCACTGATGCTATAAAAAAGTGGTTCCACTGTCTGGCACTGCAGCAAATAAGATGTCTGGAACATACTATAAACTTATGGGAACCACATCATTGCAATGTAGGAGACTTTTAAATTAAAATTGATTAGTCTATCTATCTCCATTGACAAATGGCACTGAAAACCATATAGGCAACCTGGGAAAAATCATCCAAAGGATGCTCCTGAATTTTGTGTCTCTGCTCATCTTCCCATTCACATGGACGCTATGAATTGTGGGGGCAAGAATAAACTTGGAAAGACAAATCTCACTTTTCTTATTTTCAGGGAACTCAGGTATGGCTGCAACATAATATGCTTTAAAGAAACTCGGACATATGTATGTCCCCAGAGATATAATTATTTGGTCATTAGTCACGATTAGTCATTTTCTCTGTTATTAAGCTGCTTTAAAGACCTGTCCTCAATCCTAATTTGTATTTAATCTCCACTTATTTACTCATTGCAATCCATCAGTCATTCTGCTGTTGAGAAGTTCAAGGAATTTGAGGAGAACAGAAGGCTTATTTCAGATTTGGCTTCAGCTAAATGACAGAAGCTGAACTAAACATATTTCACTTGACATGTAAAATGTGTGAATTAGTGCAAACTAATTGCATGTTGTCCCCAGCCTGGGGCGTGAAGCACATAGTTTTAAAAGATTTGTGAGGGAAGCACAGCTAATTGAGTTGACCATTAACTATCTTATGTACAAAACTATTTAAAGCTCAATATTTTACGCTGTTATAGATCATTTTGTTTCTAAGTTGTTCCTGGTTAATAAATAAGAAGACCAGCTACTACTATATTTTTAATTCTATTAAAGAAATTTCTAAGCCATGGATAGATACGTTCTTATTACCATTTGTGAAACTGCAGAAAAACTGCAAGTAGGTAGCTTTCCAGGTAGATTGCAACTCACTAAAATATATTAATGGCTTGGCTACATGTCAGCATAAATGATATAATATCATGACATCGACTTAGTGCTTCTGGATATCTCCATAACAAAAAACCCAAACATCCAAGCTCACAAGAGGCCGTTATTTAAATAGCCGTCTCATTTCATGTAATTTCAAGTTCAATGGTGCGGCAATTCTGCAGTATTAGATCTACTGAATGATTATTAAAATCACACCTATTCAAGATTAAGTATGAATTAATTATGAGAGGAATTCAGAAATCCTGATACCTTCCAATACAGGCTTTGGGGTAGGGATAGAATACGTGTCAGAATTTGGTACAGGCTTAACCCATTGTGAATTTTTCCAAATGTGTATTCCACTTTATCATATCAGCTCTGCAGGACAGATGATTACTTGTGGTGATTACTTTCACCCTCGATGTGCACTGGGGACACATCTAACAGTCAGATGAGTCGTACCCCAGATGTGATATTTTTCTTCCATGGCTATTAATGGAGTTCAGGTGATTAACTCAGATGTAGGGAATGACACCTACATCTGGTCAAAATGAGTGCATTATGGGGAAAACAAAAGCACTTCATCACTGAAGGGGATATCAAGCTCAGTGTGGGCTTGAACCCTTGATGTTCCATCATGCCTGAATTTGCAAATATTGAGTTAGAGTCCACAGACACAGCAAAGCGTGGCTTGGCATAGCTGGGCAGTTGTGGGCTTCAGCAACTCTACTGTGTCATATTGTGGCCTAAATCATGCAGGCAAGCTCTGCTCCTCCTTTCCTTCATCTCTCAAGCCTGCTGGGACTTCTGTCCTGTCAGTTTTACACAGGATCCACTCAGGTACTATGGCACTAGGTGGTTTTATAGAGACATGAGATAGCTGGACAGACAGGTAAGGGGTGGAATAGGTCCAGATTCTTCCGTGTGCAGTGAAGAAAGAGAACAAATCATTCATGTTTCTTCTGTCTGCAAAAGGTTGTCAGAGGTAGCTGCTACATGTCAGACAACCTGGCTCAGAGAAAGGTCCTTTGCTGAACTCTGGTAAAGTGAGGAATATCAGTCATTCCTGATAAAGGAAATGCTCCTTGTTAGAGCTCCCCTTTGCTCTGTGGTCTATAAAGGGAAGCTGCAGATATTTGTGGCATATTGGTCACAGTTTCCTTGGCTGCTTGAGATAACTCAGCCGTACAGCCCCTTATGGACAGTAAGCATCTCTGCTCCATCTCCTTTTCATTTCAGGATCTTAGTGTGATAAATCTGAAGTGAGATCTGACAGGCAGAGTTGGACTAGAGAAGTGGAACTGGCTCCTACCTGTTGTGGGTAACAAAATTTAGACAGACCAAAAGTGATTAAATATTTTTCATGTTTACTACAGCCCCAAATTCATCTCTGAACTTGCAAGATGTTGGGGAGAGAGAGGGTCACACTGTCAAAAAATCTGACATAGAAGGATGTTGAGTGTAATCCTTTACCAAGAAAAATTGGCGCAAGTCTGTTAAAATCTATGCCTACATTTCCTTGCTTTGCTGTGTGAGCCTAGAAAGAAAATCCAGGATCCAAGAACAAAAGAAAATGTCCTTGTTAAGCTCACTGTTAGAAAACCTCAGTTTCACTGCAGATCACCATAGGATTGGGCAGCATGATGTGTATCTGTTCCCATCTCAACCAAAACTCTCCCTTGTTGTAAAAATTTTATTCACTACAATGACAACAGCACAAATGCAGGAGGAATGACAGCATGGCATAGACTCACAGTTGCTAGTTTGCCAAATGTTCTTTCCTGCCAATGTCTTGTCCTTTCACCTCTTGTCTAACTACTACAGGTGTTTAGTGCATTAGATCTCCAAGATATAGTAGGGTCTCCTCAGTGATAGGGCTGAGCCTCCCTGGCACCAATAATGAGGTAGAGGAAGATGGCACCGCTGAGGCAGAACACAACTTGCTGCACGGCAGCCTTTTCTCTGCAGTGGGATCATGACAGCATCTTCCTTAGAAAGCCCCAGTCCTACTGTATTTCATCTGCTTGCCTAAGGATGGACACGAGGGTCACACCAGGCTGTGCCTATGAAGGTCATTTTACCAGGTGGTAGAAAATTAGACCTGGAGCCGGTATTTGAGGCCAGCACCTGGTCTTCCCACCCACATCATGGGAACATGATGATCAGAGTCTATCCAGGAGAATTTTTCTGATGGGGGCCATTCATTTATTGTTGCTCTGCTTCCTTCCAGGCCTTAGGGAGCATGGGGCGTTTTGTAGGGCAGCATGCACAGAACAGAGCTGCTTCAGACCTGTGCAGAGTGCCTGAAACACAGGGACAAGAACCAGCACAGATCCACTCACACAGCAGCAGGAAGAGGTGCAGCATCCAACCATGAGCAAAGATTATAAGAAAAGGCACCTAAGCACATCTGTTTTAAAGGAAAATAGACTGGTCCAGGGGGGTGGTGCTGAGCAAAGGCCAGTACTCTGGAGACATATACGAGTTCATTTCAGAATCACCATTTTTTTCGTTATTTTCTTTCACTTCTCCACTTGTGAAATGGCCCTGAAAAAAGCCCAGCTGGAGATGTATGTACTGTATTTTCTCATTTCTAAGATTTTGGCTGTCCTCTCCAAATCCTGATTTCTATTTCAAATTGTCTCCTAAGCAAAAATGTGAAGCTACCAGTAGGTTTAGCATTTGGCAGAATTAATTTGTTCATTGCTAATTAAAACAAAAGATTTCAGAGGCACTTTCCACTTTGGTTTATTAGCTTTCCTGTGCGATAGCAAATCGGAGCCCTTGTTACACTGTCAGCAGAACTATTATTATTATTATTTATTATTTACAGTACAACTTGTGACTCACTTCCTCTGTTGGTGGATCTTTCACCATCTGTTAAAAAAATAATAGCAGTCATTTTCTGAAATATTATTCCAATCCAAATGTTAAAATAGAACCATATGAAGCCAATTAAATAGGGAGTGTGTTGTTAATCTGAGTTACTTCAGCTCAGCTAAAGGAAAAAGAAAAAAAAAAAGATTGAGAAAAGTTTAAATGGAAAGCAAAGATGCAAACTTTGGAAATCTGTGGTGATTCTGCCAACATTTTCTTGGAATTTTAAATTTTAAGAGAACAAAATTGCAAGCATCATCTTTTGGAGTAAGTTGAGAAGTGGATATAGATCCAATTCTGGATGTAAGACTGCAACTCCAGGCCAGGCTTTATGCAAATCCTTAAAAGATCAGAAAATTTCATTTTCAATCCCTTCAATATTTAGTGCTCTTAGCTGTTTTCAGTCTTACTCAGAG
Source organism: Nothocercus julius (assembly GCA_013398735.1). Classification (NCBI taxonomy): domain Eukaryota; kingdom Metazoa; phylum Chordata; class Aves; order Tinamiformes; family Tinamidae; genus Nothocercus; species Nothocercus julius. The sequence goes on from VZSV01000103.1 coordinate 720,390, forward strand.
CAAAAAGAGAAAAAAAAGTCTTGATCTGATTTTTTTTGTTGCCTACACCTGAGAGTTTTATATAAGCTTATGACTTATTAACATGAAATTCCCGGGTGATGTTTTTAAAGACATTGCCCCTGTCTTGCAAAAGCCAAGGAGAGATGAAGCAAATACATCATGAGGAAATTACTGTGGTCAAGAATGAATATGCTGTCCCTGTGGCATGGAGATCAATAGCAGCTGCTCTTCAAACACATGTGTGTGAACATTCCTTTGGACTTTACATCTCTGAGCTTGGGTAAAAGCAAGTTAAAACAACTAGAGTTTTACATGATTTCACATGAAAGACCTTCTTTCTATGTTTTCTCAGGATGTACACTGGGGTCCCTGTGCCACTCGATTTGGGCTAAATGCTACCAAACTTGAGCTAATCTGTGGAGCAGTGAGGCGCAGGGATGGGGCTTTTTCTTTCCTGAAGAGGCAACTATGTAATCACCCCATATTCCCTATATAGTGGGGAGAGTCAGCAATCTCGTGGGTAAATCAGCCCACCAAAAATCTCTATCACCTTCTGGAAGTGCCTGCCCTTCTCCATCCACATCTAGAGAGAGCTCAGGTAACTACAGCTCAAAACACTGTTCGTCACTGTGGGCCCAACACCAGTGTGCCATGAATGCATGAGAATCAAGCCCCGTTTTAAGACCCTTTCACCAGTTTTTCACGCCAGGATGGAAGGGTCCCTGGAAAGCCAGGCTCTAGTGGAACATCTTTCACTCCCTTGGGGCTGTAGATAGAGGCAGTAAGGTTGGAATGCAGCAGCATCCTCTGTTTTGGGACATGGAGGTGGGAAATGGAAGAGATTTTCCCCTTAGCGAAGAGCTCCAGCCCTGCAGCAGCAATGAGAGATGCGACTGAGCTCCTGAGGCCGAGCAGCCAAACTGCATTGCTGGCTGCAGTTATTTATATTCCTCATGCAGGGTTGTTTACACAAACTGCATGAATGCAAATCAACGTGAGGAAGTGCTGGAAGCGGCGAGGTGTGCAGCGGTAACAGGCTCCCAGGATTGGTTTTAGTAATGTGGTGTTAACACAGCTACACATGGCTACACACACTTTGGTATCAAAGTGAACCGGAGAGGGAGAGGGAACACTCATTACCTGGGACACTGGCCGAGGCCTTGTACCTCGACAAGAGATAAAAAATAAAAATGGACTTCTTTTTCGGAGGCTGCCTGTCAATCACCTGCCTTTCCACCAAGCCTGATGTACATTTCTCTGGCTGACAGGCTGCACTCTCCATTGGCAAGGGAAGGGAAGTGGGATGTGTTAAGTGTGAAAGGAGGCAGAGCAGGTAACACGATGACCAGTGCTAGTCTGCTGCCTACTCTGAAGACATCCAAACACAGACTGCTGCCAAAGACTTTTTGCAAGTGATGCCCCATTCCCTTGGATTCACTTCTTTTCCAGGGCCAGCATGTGCCTACACCTCTGAATAAGAAAGTTTCAGTCTGCAGACTAGAGGCAACTGTGCAAGACAAAATTTCCAGATATTTAGATATCTAATGTCCCTCCAGGGATTCCAAAGAGCCCTTGGAGACCTTTAAGGCTACTTCCTGCCTATGTTTTTCTCATCTGTAAAATAGGGTTAATGGTGCTTTGATGCAGGTTTACTAAAATGTTGCCAAGATCTCAAGCGCCGATGACCTTTTATTTAACCCATCAGCATCAAGCTGTCTTTCATTCTATCACCATATATTCTCAGGAGGTTCTGCTGGCAATTCAGTCTTTTTGTTTTTTTTTTCTCTGCACTTACATTTTCCAAAGTACAATCAAACAATAATAATAAAAATCTATTAAAACAAGTTCCTTGCTAGTTTATGGTAATTAAAAGCAATAAATATTCCTGCATGCAATGCTATAGACCTTGACTCATCGGTGGGTCAATACTGCTTTCCTGGTGAGGCTGGTAATAAATCTTTATTCCTTTTTGAAAGGAAATAAGAACGGGATTTTATTCATGAATTCTGTGACCCGTTGAAGTGACATTTTCAAAACAAACACTCCAGAAATGAGGAGTTTTCTCTGCAGAGTGGGTTAATCTGCTCTCTTCTCAGCGTGTCTCTTTCATACTGATGATTTGCCCGATGTCTTTTAAATCCCAACAGCAACTTCTCAGAAAGCAGGAAGAAAACTAAAATAAAGCAGAGCAGCTCAGAGAGAAATGAGACGTGTCCAGGGAGGTTGCAGGGGAAGAGGGCATGCGGGATGCTCTGAAAGAGGTCTCTGAAGATCTGAACTGCTTGGCATGCCTGGCAATCTAGATTTGGTGTCCAGATGTGCCCTTGCTGGTGCCGAAGCTGGGGGTGGGCCTGGAGCCCCAGCCCTGCGCAGCTGCACTGCTCCTGCCTCCTGAGCTGTCCTCCTCCATTAGCTCCTGCTTCTAGATGGAGGCTGCTTCTCTGAACCCAGATCAAGCAGCAGCTTTTTGTGCTCATCTGCAATTGACTTCATTTGGTTATGTCATCTAATTGGTGTGGGATGCTCCCCAGGCAGGGGAAGGAAGCCAGAGGTTTACAGGGCAAACTTGCAGCGAGAAGCATGTGAATTCCCATTGAGTCCTGCACTTGCAGAACTCCACTTAGTGCGAGTCAGGCACTGGGAGGATGAAGTCTCTGAGTTATTTGTCTCTCTTTAAGAGACTGCTCTTCCTCTGGAGGAGTTTAAACATAGCGAGAGGCCCCTTCTCCAGCAGAAATTAAACATCAATTGAGGCATATCTTGTCATTAAACTAAATTCTAAAATGCATTTGAGGCTGAGTTCTCTGCGGGTGTTAGGGGCTTTAGCTGCCATCTGCGGCAGAGTGGCAAAGAGGAAGTGCTTCCCTTATTGCAGTACAGGTGATCTGTGGTGGTTATAAGCAGCAGTTTCTTTTCCATGCCTAATATGGTTTTCTACATTTAATTTCCATTGTCATCAATAAGACATCACTCAAGACTGAGCAGTTGGCCAAGGCTATTTTTCAGGCCAAAATTCAGAACTTACTGTTTGCTTGAAGAGTTAACCATTTCCAGATTACCCAGCATGTGCAAGGTCTTCAGAGGTGTCTTGCTCACCTCTTTCATCCTCCTGCCGTGCTTACCACTAATGGTAATCTTCCCATTCTATGCTACGGAGATGAGTGAAGAAGGTTTCATCCCATACTTGGAGTCACCCAGAAAGTTCATGTGTGGGCTGAAGGCCACTGTACCATCATCCGCTTCTCTGGGTGGCATTTTTTTTTTTGATCTTGCTGAGCATGGCACACATTCAGGCCTCAAAGAGGAATTGTGGGGTGTTTATCCTACAGCAGACACCACCAGCTGGTGGAAGGACACAGATCCTACACTTAGCAGAAGAACTTCCCTTCAGATGGGGTGTTTGAGCTCATTTGAGCGGACACTTGAGACAAAAGAGACTGGAGTAAAACTGTACTTTCCCCTTGGACTCAGAGCACTCAAATGGCAGCAGCATTCACCAAGATTAATTAGAGTTATTTTAATTATGATTCTCTCCCCTCTCTGTCTCTTTTCTCTCCCTCTCTCACACACTGTCTGGACAAGGAACTGCAGGTTTTCTTCCACTTAGGATTAATTAAAAAGGAAAAGTCAATAAGTTTCTCAGCAATTACTGTCTTCTCCATTTGGTCATTTGAGACAGTAAGGGGCTCAGAAATTGAATTTCGAGAGACAAAATCATGTCTTCTGGATCCTAGAACAAGGTTCTTGGAAGAAAGAAATCTGCATTTCATTTTGCCTGTCACTGTGTTGGCTTCACAGATACCTGCTGTTTGTACCAGAGCTCATTTTATTATTGTAAAACATCTCAAATTGCACAGAGAGAGATGGAAATAATTTTTAGACAGCCTAGGAGGATTTTCTCCAGGCCCAATTGGGATGTGTGAGATGACTGAGAGAGGGCAAGTGTCAGCACAAATGGGAGACTGAAGGTTAAATAGTGACAGACCTTGACTAGTCAGGGTTTTATCGATGCTTTCTCTACCAGACAAAGTGAATGGTCATTACCACAGCCCTAATCCTAAACCATCATCTGCAGCCTTCATAAGTCAATGGAAGTCTTTCCACTGGCTTCAGTGATTTTTGGATCAGACCTCACTTGATACGTGTGAACACAAGGGGTTTAATTGAGCAGTAAGGTATGGCTAAGTTCTAGATGTATAGTGTCGATTCAGCCCCCACCTGTCCTGCCGCTTGAGACAGGCTGCGTGAGGGCAGTGCAAGACACCTCATGTTTTACTCTTGTGTTCCTTATGATTGAGAAAAGGTCCAAATACAGACTGTGGAGAAAGGAAGCAAAAGAAACGCAGACAAAAAGGAAAGAAAAAAGAAGGGTATAGAGGAAGGAAAATAAAGAGAAAACAAATCAGTATGGCACCTCACCTAGTCTTGATTTACAGGAGGGCTACCTGTGTAACATGAGTGCAGAATTGCTCTCTCCCCTCCCAATACAAATTCAGCAGAACCAGAACTTGTGGCTCATTTTCTCATTTCCACCAAGTGTTTTCTGAATGTATTACTGAAAGTGAAAGGGAAAAAAGAATAAAAACCAACCCCAAAATCTGTGCGTGCTCTTTTGCTAACCAACCTGCTTTGCCCCAGAGACCCTGCTGGGAATACAGCAATGCTCCCCGCAGTTTTGTTTAGGAAAGTTACATTTGCTTCTCCCTAGGTGAGGATATTTCCAGTCTTTTTTTTTCTTTTCTTTTCTTTTCTTTTCTTTTTTTTCCAGAAGTGAATCTCCTTTGTTTACTATTACCTGAAATTGCTGGGGAACAAAATAAATCTAGATGCAATCGGCAAATATATAAATAAATAAAGTAGAGAAGAGACTTGGAAAGAGAGTTTTACTGGGAGGAATAACCCCCCAAAGAAATAAACCGATACTCGGGAGCCTGGATGCCTGATGCAAGGTTCTCTGCAGATCCCGGCCAGCAGAGCCTGGCTCGAACAATCTCCCAGCAAGACTGATTATGCTGTCACCACAAACAGCATGTAAAAAATTGTGCCTCATTTTATTAGCTTGAAAACAGTGTTTAATGCAGCTGGAGCTGCAGCTCAGTGTAAACGATGGAAGTTTCCTCTTGGAAAACCATTGCTGTTGATAATGACATCATTTCTCCATGAGTTCGATCCATTTACAGCTGTGGCTGTCTGCATTTCTTGTCAGTCTTCTCTCTCTTGCTTGACAAATATGCCATTCTTGGAGAGTTCAAGAGCTTTAAGACTGTCTTGACACAGAAGTGAAAAAGGACAACAGGCAGGGGACACCAGCCCTGTCGACCTGTCACTGAAGGGCAGGTAAGAATGGAAAATCCATATGGGTAACATTGAGAGTGGGGATTAATTCTCGTCTAATAACTGCAGCAAATATCTTCCAAAAAAGTTTAAGAGGTCTCTCTGCGACCTGTCACCATGCAATGCAGAGAAGCCCAAGCTTCTTGCTTGTATCTTCTATATCTTCTTGCACAAGAATCCACGTGGAAACCACTTGTCACTCACTGTCCCTGCATGTCAAATCATCCATGAAGGCGCAACAGATGAAGGCTGAATGCACATCCATGAAGGCTGAAGGCACAACAGATCCTAAATTGGGACTACAAGGATAGTATTGCCTACTTAGTTAAGTAATTCATGGAGAGCTGTTTCTCTCAAAGAAAGGGCTGACCATCCTTTATGTTCTTATCTGAGATGGGGTAAATCTCTGCACGTGCCAAGCTGCACTACAGAATGAACACAAATTTTTAGCCGACTTCAGTGGAAAATGTGACTTGCTACTAGTTTTCCATCTATGGGGCTGGAATATTGAGCGTCTTGACATTCAGAACAGACAGATAACCAATGATTTGTCAGAAGAATCCAGTTTACTCCTTCTCTTTCCTACTCCTGCAAACTGGCTCCTTGCGAATTGCAAAATTCTGAACTGCTCTTCATTGCTGAAGTGACTATTTACAAATGTCTTCAGAGGATAGGAGTCAAGGCTACTAAGCTGTTCACAAATAGTTCATTGGAAATATCCAACATTCAGAGTTTGAAATCCAAGCTGCATGGATACTTACATGAGCTATATTGTATTATTTCTGTTCTCTGATTGGGCAAGTTGTGTAACTAATCACATCAGAACCAGCATCCATTTTTGAACTGCATGTTCATGTGTGTAATTTGGAATATGCTTTCGGAAAATATTAAGCTATTTGAGTTCCAAATTGACTTTTGATGAGTATTCACACTAGTAAAGCTCGTTTGCTACAATATTTGTGGAAAGCAGCCATAGAAACAGACCAGGAGGTTCAAAGCAAATTTGTTCAGGACTTCAAATGAATATACACAGACATCTTTCTGCAGTATTCCCTCACCATTACTCATGTTGCAGTAATACCTGCAGTACATACTTACAACTGAGTTAGACTTTCCTCTGTAAAGCTCTGTTTGTGAGATTTATTAGTTCAGCGGTTTCAGAATGGATTGGACTGAGATTTTTAATACAAAGTTCGCAGCTTGGAGGGACACTTTTTAACTCCATCTCTTTATCCCCCGCCCCTTGCGTTCTGCAAACCATTACAATAATTCAAGCAATTGATCACCTCTATAACTCAAAAGCTCAAATATAGAGAAAAGGAGAGAAAAGTGGTGGCCAGGGGGGAGGATGAGAGGATTTTAAAAATTCAAGCAGAGACGCCCCACTTTCTCTCTAAGTTGACTTTCTCATGCTCAGTGAGAATCCCCAGAAGCGTGAGTAATAAAAGAAAATGCACTAAAGGAAGAACTTAAAGGACAATATGTGAAATCTCATTTACAAGTGGGAAGCAAATGAGGCAGAATCCAAATGCTATATAGCAAAGCAGGCTCTAAATCAACATTTATAACAGAGACTTGGCAGGTGGGTTTTACCTCTCACCAACCTGCATATGCTTTAAAGTCAACAGGCCAAAATGTACTCTTTGTTACATTCAATCAACTCTGAACTAAATTGACTGAATTTAAAGAGTTTTGTAGTCATAACTAGGAGAAAAAAGTGCCCTCAGAAAGATCTGAAAGGGAACTTTCACTTGTCAGAAATCTTAGCTAAACTGTACCATCTCTGAAAGGGTCTCACGTACTAAGCGAGAGCAGATTCCATAGATGAGAGTATCAAAACCCTCCCAGTAAGTTACAGCCCAATAGTGATATAAATAGAATTGTATAGAAACATTGTTATATTGCTTTCCATTTTTTCCATTTTGATCTGCTCCACATCCCAGATTTTTCTCTATGTCTGTGTGTTTCCTATCTGATTATCTTAATTATGTGTGGCAAGATGAGTGGCACCAGGGATTTGTGTCCTCTTGAACACGGAATCAGAGATTAGTGCCTCAGATGGTCACCACAATCAAAACTAGGAGACACAGATAGAGCCATGGGGCTGCTCTAGGGCTCCCATCTTTGATGACTACAGCAGTAAGTTCATCACATGGTCCCTGGAGGTGACAAATGTAGACTCGTCCGTGACACTCTTGGCCACTCATATTGGCCAATACCATTTACCCTCATGGCTCAGGGGTTTTCCACTTTACTGAAAGCCGTGAGAGTGCAAAGCAGATACACTTGAACTCACAGAAGGAGAGGAACCGTTTTTGTCACCAGAGAATACTGTCTCAGCACATTGTTTGCTATAAGCACATGCTGATTGAGTCATGTAGTAACAAAACACCTGCCCCAAAACATAAAACAAGCTGTCACAGTATATCAACACATGAAGAAGTGAAGCAATATTGGAACAGGGCATCACAATTACATGTTAGATGCTAGTATCATCATGAAAAGGAGCTGTTCCTATAAAGACTAAGAAAAAGGCACTTTCTGTTTGAAAATTATTGTGCATTTTGTAAGAAGAGTTGTTTCCACCATTTTCTAAAATGCATAGGCAGAGTCACTGAAAAGTTATATCACATAGCTAAGAAGGGAACAGACGACTCAAACTAAAGGTCTCTAATGCAGTGTTTACTCCAAACACTGGCCCATTCTGCCATACAGGAATGTAAAAATGAAAAGGGACGACCTGAAAGAGAGCCCTGTCCCTTTTTTCCTGATTGCAGGCAAACAGAAAAGTCCACACAAACTATAAAATATTCCATATGACAGATTAGAAGAATTAAAGCCTTTAGCAGAAAATACATTTTAAAAGTAAATCAGCCTGTTTTTTTTATTCCTGAAAGAACCTTTTCTGCTCTGTGAACTCAGATGTCTAAAGGTGTGTCCCTGACTTGAAGTTTCTCTTCCCCCTTGGGAATTTTCTGCAATTACTCCTTTTGGCTGACCTAGCATGGCCATTGTGTTCCTTGCTTTTCATTTTTCCAGCTCACACTGGACACAATTCACTGGAGCTCTTATTTAGTCAAATGAACAGGAAAATAACACAGTGACATGCAAAGGCTTACCCTGTTCTGCTCTGCAGGTAATTAAAAAACAAATTTTTCTTTTCTGGGTGGGTTCTGAGCTGTGGTTCTTCCCTGGGCATAACCTTTCAAGCCAAAATAATACACTGGCCCTCATGAAAGAGAGAATTTCCTGATTCTCTGATCACAGGGATTTTTGCAGGACATTGATCAAGGAGTTACGAGCTGCTTGGTGCAGATGAGCTCATGGTCTCATGAAATTCCCCCTCTTCCCAACTGACCTGGCCCCGTTCTTCTAAACTGTGACGCTGGATATATCGAAGAAATGGGAAAAGAGAAGGAAAAAGGGGTTTATTCTGGCATGACTTTGTTGTCATATCTTGTCCCATCTAAGTGTTATTTCTCAGTTTTTGTGGAAAATTTGAAACAAAAATCATTATTTTTACACACCAAAGTGATTTTTGGTCAGATTGAATTATTGATGCTCAATGATAATAAGAGCTGTCCTTGGAAAGGCTTTGATGTGGGGATGAGGGTGGCGCAGTGCAGAACTACAACTGGAGGAGATGGGTGAGCACTAGGAATGGGGACACCCAGCAACATCACTTTACTGCCTCTCACTTCTTTCAGAGAGCAGAAACTGGTCAAAAAAGAGGCAGTGGAGTTCCCATGGTGCAGTGATAGGGCATTAGTATAAATATTTCTCTAAATGTCTTTCTGTGTAAAATACAATCCAGATGTTAACTTCTTTTATTGCAAAATCCAGACCTCTAATAGAGTCGGGTAACCTAAGCAAAAATAATCATTTTAAAGCTATTTGATTCTGAAAAAAATATTCATTTGCAAATGCTCAATATGTGCTGTTTGTGTGGTCAATGCCTGCATTTAACTAGATGATGGTGATCCTCATTGCCAGGCCATGCATATCCTGTAGCTCCTTGAAGCAGATACTATCTTTTTGTTCTGAATTTAGAGATGTTTTGATTCAGAACTGATGTTACTGGAATACATACCAATAATGGGAAGAAGGCCTTTAGTATTCAGTTTCTTGCTTCTAAGTGTCTCAGGTTTGTACACAGAAAACAATTATCATAATATTGCAAACTGGCAAATGATAACTCTGGATAAAAAAGCTGATTTCATGGGCAAAAAGGATTTTTCAGGTTAAAGCCAAACTTTTTTTTTTTTTTTTTTTTNATAGGTAAATGAAGATGATCTGACCCATACTTCTTTTTTTAAAATGTTAAATTAATGGGATGGATGAGTCACCAGATTGTTATTAAAATGAAAGAACTGCATGACTGACCATGCTAATAATACCCCCTTCAAAGCTCAGCTGTGTTTAATATGCACCTGATAGAATACGCACATTTCCCATCCAGCTAAGAAAGTCAGCAGTACAAATTTGCAAAACAGTCCTGCTTTGCACTGAGGACAGGGCAATATGGACACCCTCTCTCCTGCCTCCCCATTCTCCTCCTCCTCTCTGCGCAGTGAGGGCATAACCAAAATTTGCTCCTGGTCTCCTTTTGCTGTTTCTTGGTGTAAAAAGCTTTTGTATGCCTTGCTGGATAGTACTCAGTGCCAGACCTTTAGAACCTGGGCCTCTAACATTAGAATTCGAGGCATATTTATTTTTAGGTGTACTAGTTTGATATCTTTTAATGGCTTGATCATGAGGCAAATGTGGCACAGAAGTCTGGCACCTGTGAGGTGTGCAGAGCCTGTCCTTGGCAATGATGAGAGGGGATCATTTTTCAGTTCAATGTCTCTGCCCATCAGGCATCTTCCTTCCCAGTTGTCTGCTCAAAATGTTGGTCTGAGGCTGTGCAAAACCTTCTCCTAAGGCTCTTGAGTCAAACGTCACCTAGGATCACACTTTCTGACCGAAGGAGAGCTGAAGCTGCCTTGCTTGGATGAACATACTTCGAACATGACACTGCCTGTAGCTTTTTGGAATGACACAAAGGGGTATTACCTGGAATACCTCCTGATCTGTGGAGAAATCTAAGCCATGTATACAGCTGTGGCTTTAGCACTGCTCTTTGTAGGAAGATGCACTTGACTCTTCCAAAACCAAAGAGAAAAAATCCCTTCATGCCCCTTTTCTGCACCCCTCTCTGCATCTGTGAACTCACAGCTTTAGCTTTGCAACAAAGCCAGGAAATCATTGTGGTCACCCTAAACCCGGATGCTTAATAATCCCCAGGTTGATCATTTACTACACTACTAATTACTTTCAAGGCCCCTGTTTGTGCCCCCTCCTTCTCCTCCATTTCCATTTCCTGTGTCCAGGTCCTTGAAATGCTTGGTCTTGACATAGTAATTGATGGTTTCTAGCTGTACAAACATAAAGGCCTAGAGTCTAAATAGAGCCAGATGGAGTTTGTATTGTATTGTGTGTTTTTCTTAAATAAGGAAAGGTTTATAAATTGATGAAATTTATTGTAAATAGCAGAACATTTTCCCCTTATAATAGTTTATTGTAATTGAAAAACACTCATGAGTAATCTGCTCTTGGGTCACATTAGTGCTTTGTTTTTTTGCTTTGCTGCTTTCTTGAAGAGCTCACACAGATGCTTTGTGTCTCCTTTACCTACTGGCTCTGTATGTCATGTTAACTAATCTCACTGTGTGCAGCTGGACTCACAGATACCAAAATTTTACAGTCATAATTTCTTTTCCAGGTAGAGGTTTTGTCTAAACTAGATAAAGCCAAGACCCTCAAGCTAAGGAGGGTCAAAACGTGGGTTGGAAACTTTCATAGCTCTAGAAACTCTTACACATGGCACAAGGCAGTTGGCTTTTTTCGTGTCCTCAACGATGATGTGAGAGCTCTAAGGCCTTCAGACACTGATGTTTAGGGAAGATACTTCATTTGCAGTCAAGGGTATATGATCCTTCTTGTTTTCCTGAGGTAGATCAGAGACTTGCACACACCTTCTGATATGCCTAGTTGTCAGAGCTGCCTCTGGTTTGAGGGTCACATAACAGACCGCTCCCTGGAGAAGAAACAGGTTGGTCCAGAAAGCCAGTAACATCCCCAGACAGAAATGTTCCGCAGCTTCATCTCTATTTCTTGGCACATAGCTTATAAATCTCTGCACAGAGACTCCCTCAGTGGCCCTTTCACCTCCTTAGAGGACTTGAAGAAAGGTAGATAATTTCTGAGACTTCATATATTTCAGTCCTCACCCTACTTTTTCATTTTCTGACTCCTAGAATTAGAGTAAACTTTACTGTGTGTCTCTGGCTAGTTTGTATAGTGCCAACTTTCGGGTTTGGAGTATGTGCTCTGGTATAGACAATAGGAGATCTCAAAGGTGCAAGTCTGAATTTTTATTCCTCCCTAGAATGCTAAATAAAATCAAACATCTCCCTTTGCTTCTTTTGTGCCTCAGTTTCTTCGGTGGGGACATAGATAAATAACAATGAACTCTGTGAGGTGTTTGGAGTTCTAATGATGGTCTGTATTATTATCATCTAGCAGTTTAGGAAGGGAAGTGGATGCTCTCCTCTAGCCCTACCACTGTAATGAGGCAGATCTGACTTGAGTGAGTGAGAAGCCAAGAGCAGCAGTGCTACCAAAGGAGGCAGCAGAATCAGGTTCTCAGCTTTAGGTTTTATGGGGGAGATATCACTTGCTTGCATGTGCTGGGGCACTGGTTCTTGCTGACTCATAGGAAACAATTGCTGCTTTCACAGCTGTGGCTGTTTGACATCCAAACAGTCTGTGCTGCTCACAGTCAATCAAGCCCAGAAATCAGGGCATTGCTGCTTATTGATTATTCCAATTAACCCTTTCAGCTAGGAAGAATGTACAAAGAGGCTTGTCTCAGCTGTCAGCTGCCCAAAGGAGCTGTAAAACGTGCAGCACACTAAGTAGAGATCAGTTGCTGTGCTGTGAAGACCCAGGAAGGATAGAGGCTGGAGTACCCTGTACTGAGGGTGCATTATCTGAAGCCACAAGCCTAAGGCAGGAATAACAATTTGTCCTCAGAATCAGCAGTTGTCAAACTCGTGAGGCTTTCCTAAGAGGCCCTTCTATTTAAAGCTTCCTTTTCTACTGTTAAGAAATAAATAACATCAGGCGGACTTCAGCTATTTGGCATTTTCCAACCTCAACTATAGCAAAAAGAGACAGAAAGACCTTAGAGCATCAATAGTTTAAAACCCAGACTTCAAAAGAAGGTGACAAGGAAAGAAGAATTCATGGGGAAAGATCTTCCTTAAGATGTCTCCTGCTCAACCGGTGAATTTTGCCCCAGCTCTGACTTCTTCATGCATCCAGGCCCCAGACACATTCCTCCCAATAGCTGCCCTTGACAAATCCACCTCCAAAGCAAGTTTGACTCCAAGTCAATGGAGGACCTGAGGTTTTTATGCAAAAGAAAGACCAGCCCAAGGACAGGGATGATAAAACAAAGCACCACACCTATGTTACATGATGTCCCACAAGCCCTGCAGATCCCGACATTCCTGACTCGGAGATATTTTTTTCTCCCCTCCACTGCTAGGGTTGGCTGTTTTGGGATCTCGTTGCCACTAGACCTTTCTTGCCTTGGAGAGGCAGCCCATGGGAATTGAGAAAGGCTTGTCAAGATCCTGTTGCTCTTTCGCTCACCACATCATAAAACCCACTATAAATTCTGCCCTAAAAATTCTTTATAGAGCCCACCTGTCCACAGCAGTTAAATCAATTGCTCTAAATTAAATTCTGTAAAAGCTGAGTGGCATAGGGTGCTGTGACTGGATTTATTCAGGAGCCAGGAAGACTGTAATTTTCTAAGTCAACACTCCGACCCTGCTTTATTCATTCGCTGTTTGTGATAAAACTGAATCTCTTCCTATATTTTTGTTTCTTCACTTTGAAATAGCTGTAATAAGTGTGTCCCTGAGAAGGGAGTAGTGGGGAGGAGGCATGGAGGGCCGCCATCCAAAGGATAGAATTAAATCAGGATGTATCTGCTCATGCTGGCTCCTGTTTTCACACAGCCTTCTGCTTGCATTTTGCCTGAGTTAACTTCTTAATAGCAAAGCTAAAGTGCCAGACAAAGGCCTTGTTAGGCACACATCTTGGGGAACTCTGATGTGCCATTAATTAAGCTCTTTCACTGCCTCTTTCCTGCTGGTTTCAAGGACCAGCCTATGCGCCTTAACTCTTTTCTTCTCTTTCATTTCTCTCTCTCCACAGCAGTGTTTTGAAAGGAGCAATGGAGGACTCTCTTGCACATGGGATTGGGATGGTGTCGTGCCCTCTAAGTGAACTCTCAAGGCTTCTCTAGCAGAGTGAGAGCCCTTGCCAAGTCTGTCAGACCCTGGCACACAAAGCTGTTTTCTGTCAATGGATTTGTTGAGCAAAGTCAGGCTTTGACAAAGGAGAAATAAATGCCTGTACATTCTGGCACAGCAGCATCGATACCGCACTGTCCCCCTGCCGCTACCCTTCAGCCAATGGCGCCGGGAACCTTCCCATCAGAAGAGCTTGCACTGTCAGCTTGATTGATTTACCCAGCTACAGAGTCAAACAGCAATTCACAATATTTGGCTCCTGGTGTTGCTTTTACTTGGGTTTCTTTTTTTTTTTTTTCTTCTCCATGTGCTGTCCCCTCCAGTGAAGTTCAGTAGTAATTCAGACCATGAAGGTTCATTCTTAGGAAGGCTGGATCTTCTGGCATCTCCCTTATCCTCCACAAGATCACTCTATCAGCTAAAGATACAACTAGGGTACTTGTCTCTGCTCCTTTCTCTTCACTCAGGCATGTTTTCATATTATCTGCAGCCTAGAAACCTCTACTTCTAGTTTCCACACTTGTTGAAACCCTTCAGTTAGGTACATGAGAGAAAAAGTTTACGAAGTGGCTACAGATCAGTTTTTGTTGTGGAAAGAGCTATGGACAAGAGTGGAAAAAATCAAGATATATGGTGCATGTGACAGCCTGAGCTAAGACAGGGGAAGGAAACACAACCCAGTAACAGCAAGGGATGATGTGCCATAAAGTTTATGGGTTTAGGTTACCAGCCGATGTTAGTAGCTTCACTTTGCTCACTCAAGTGCCTTTGCTCCAGAGTACTAGTCTACTGCAAATCTAGATTATCCACTTCCCTTCAGGAAGACAGATAATGTGATTTCTGCAGAGATGAACTGCTCAGTACAACACATCTGTCTGGATGACCTCTCAAGTCTGGCCTGGACAGCTTCATCAACCCTCTGCATCACGCTGCCCTCAGCATCACCTTACACGGCACTGGAGTGTGAATGAGTTATTTACCTGCTTCACTAGCAGGTTCAGTCTAGCACACCTTCCCTTGCAGCTAGGACCTGCTCCTCCACCTGCTACACTGCAGGCAGGCCAAGAGGTTCTGGCTGCTTGAGGCAAAACTTGATTCAAGCCTTATAATACAACCTGGAGTGACCTTAAGTAGAGATAAGCCTTCTATTCCACTTCTGACCACATTAAATGATATCTTATTTAGATAAGAATAAGATAATAAATGCCGTGTTCTCCCCTTTAAGCATATGAGGGACACTAAAGAATATATATTTCAATACTGAAGAAATTTGCATTAAAAACACTTGCTAAGTGCTTGAGAAGCTATCAGATGGAATTGATGCTAATATTTTGGTGCCTGTCTTCTCTTGACAGTTCAGTCTTCATACATCTTGGATGAAAATAGTGTGCCACTTTCTGCTAAGTCTCCTTGTTCCTTAATGCCCCACTTTGTCCACATAGCTGAAATTCCAAGCATTGAAGGCTTTAGCAATGAATTTCAGTTCTAGTCTGGTCCCCCCTTACAGCTGCAGCTTCTGCCCTTTTTCCAGACAGCGCTCGGTTTCCCCGTGCCGAGCTGCACGGAGGTTTGGTTTGCAGGCAGGGATGCTGGTGCTCCGGAGCATGTCAGAGTCAGCAGCAAAATCCCTTCTCCAGCTTCTCCCATCCTGCCATTTCTCAGGTTTCAGGGCCAGCCTCCGCTCTGCATGCCAGCTGAAGCAGAGCGCCACTGGTGACACAGAGAAGGTGACAGCTCAGCAGGAGAACTTCTCACTCACGGCAGCTCCTCTCCACTTTCTGCCTGCTGTAATTAATATCCTTTTCCCTGCAGGCTGTGAGGCTCTGACAGGCTTTATTTTTAACTCCACTTAATGACAGAGTATTAAGACAAAATGCAACTTCTGTGAGCTCCAGGCCTTGGGGAGGCATGAGGGCCTTGGAGCGTTGCAGTACCTGGCAAGAAAGCTCCAGGCTGTAGCCATGTGTGTGAAACACAGTGAGCTCAGTGTGGTGGGCATCAGAGACCATCCTGAGCAGGCTGTGGACACTGGGCAACATGTGCTCAGGGTTCAGTGAGGAGTAACTCAAGAGGATATTCCTCTGGCGCCTGATTCCTCCCACTAAGCCAAAAGGTTTTCAATGGAAGTGAGAGCAGCTCACTAGTTTCACCGTCCTCAGAGGGAGGTGGTGGGCGTATGTGATCAAGAGACAGCCAGAGGTTTAGGTTATGGTAGCACTTCCAGAAGTGGAAGAGGGAAATGAGTGATGGCGAGGAGGGCTCCTCATTAGCGAAGCACTCGGAGTCAGCACAGAATGGACAGATAGAGGATTTGTACTAACCAAAACGTTGGCTGTATTCATATATATAGATTCTCTCTATCTCTATAAAGATTAAAAATAATAATATTATTAAGGAAGAGCAGCATTTAAAAGTCAGGTTTGTAAAAATACTGAAATAAATGAATTTTCTTCCAGGAAATAAAAACCCAGAGAATTCTTCTCTAAATATTTCATTAGTTTATGGACTGAGATGTTAGTAATATCATGAAAATAACTATCTTATGCCTCTCCTGTTTCAGAAGCTATGTTTCAAATATCATAGGATGAATTTTTCAACTGTCCACTAAAAATAGCAAAGATAATAAAGGCTTATCTTTGTTATAGCTAGTCTTCCCATCACTAAAAGCAGCTTTTCAGGAACTATTCTTTAGGCAAACTTCCTGATCAAACCCTAAGTTTCTAGGGTGGGAAGAGGGTACTGTAGAAAATTTTGGTGCAAGTCCTGTCTTCTTTGCTGCAAGCAAATGTGAGCATGTGCAGTTATGACTGAATGGAGTTAAAACGAATAGATATATATTTCTCAGGGTTAGTCTTGTAGAGCTGAAATAGTGATTCCCTTTCTTTAGGAAAGAAACAGTGCCCATTCATTACAGAGCTGTGCACTTAATGAGATTAATACAGTTTCTTGCAAAATGAAGTTACTAGGAGATTCCCCAGGAAATTTCATTGAATTTTTATCACTACTTCTTTCCCCAAAAAAAGAATGGGCAGGATGAATTAAAGGGGGAAATGTTTTGTTCTGAGCTCTATGATTATCTTGCTTTCTATGATACCAGTTTAGCGCAGTATTTAGAGTGCTATGCCAGGCATTTTTAAGTGAATGATGCCAGTACTTAGTACCACTGAGTAAGGAAATCAAAAGGAGCCTCAAATAGGACTCTTATCACAGCTTTGCCTACACTGGGTTCTTACACTGTACTGTGGAAGCCTCCTAACTCTAATGGTTTGGTTTTGCTCTTCCAGGACAGTGAAATCCTACAGAACTGAATTATTGCACTGCTCATCTTACTGTCATGGTTTTTCTCCCACTGAAGAGGAATTAAAGCTTGTAAATCATGAAACACAGTATCTTTAGTAATTGATGTTCCAGGTTCTTTCCCAATTCACATCATGACTGTGAGGGAAACATCACCCATGGACAAAGTTGAGATAAAGCAATTCATTGATCTATTTCATCCAATGTCCAGTTCTCCAGTAGCAGGACACATTCTTTTAAAATATTAGGAAATCCCTTGGACCTACATTCACAGTGGTCTACACAGATGGCCTCTTTCACTCTGTAATCCTTTCTTGTAGTCCTCTGTCCATCCCCCGGTGGAGGAGAATCTCCTCTGTAATCATAACCACTAAAGTTGCCTCTGGATTCCAGACCAATGCTCGGAGTAATTGCAGCTCAAGATTACTTATGACACAAATATTGACATTCTGTTGGCATAACTTGCAATAATGTATGCAGATTACATCTTTCTAGTGCCTTAATTATTACTTCTCTGGAAGAAATAGTCAGGTTACCCTCTGCTTTGATCTGAAGGAGATAATTCCTCCTTCAGAAGCTTGGTTCTTTAGAGAAAAGGGAAGGGCAAGAGGGGAATGAAGGAATGGACCAAGATGCCATATCATGTTTTTCCACCATATGGGAGGTGTTTGTTGCTCAGCCTTGCTTTCATCTTCCTCCTTTTTCTGACTTTGTGACTATGGGAGAGGGGAGGTCTCTCTCAAGGTGAAATTTCCCTGGAAAAAACACAGGAGTGCTGCATTTAATGAGCTAAGGCAGATGTCCCATTCAACACCCAGCAGCATGCATGAAAGTACTTATTATTTAGTATCTGTAGTATGATAATGTCTAGGGGCCACAGCCAAGGTTGAGAACTTGTTGAACTAGGCCATGTATAAAACACCTAGTTAGATAAAATTCCTGACCTGTGAAGTTTAAGATATAAATTAAATAGGAGGCTCAGCAAAGAAAGAGGAAAAAGAGACACATCTGCAAAGCACAGATCAGTGTGAAAACCAGCAAAAGAAATCAAACACCTTTATCATCTCCTTACCATTATAGTTTGCATTTCCTCTCTAACTAGAAAGGTCCCGGGAAAGTTGAAAAATTATTGTACAGAAATACCTTATTCAGACCAACTTACAGAAAGAGAAGACTGATGAAGAGCTCTAGAAATTTAGTTTGGGGAAGGAAAAGAAAAAAAAAAAAAGTGTTCCTGAGATATTCCAGCATGTTTAGTATTATTTTATTTTCACAAACTGACTAGCACCTAAAGACATTCAGAATAGAAAATGGGACAGAAGAAGTATCTTGCAAAGTAGATCCTTGGAGAATACAGTTGCACAGCAACAGAGGATGTATTCCTGGGGCTCTGGAAATAAAACCACTAAGATTGATGTTTCAAGCATAGGGGAAGAATCTAAGTCTTTGCAAGGGAGAGTGAAAGTCTCTGCAGGGGAACATGCCACAGCTTTGATGAACAAACATCCAAATATTTTCCTGGTCAAAGACCCTTCAAATCTCTTGAGCTATACAAAGGTTTTAACCTGTCCTTCTATAATGTCCATTTATATTGGTTCATTTATTCTGTTATCCTGTGGTAGTATCCAGTATTTCGAAGAAATAGTGTCCATAAATCCATCACCCAGACTCTGTTTTCATTAAAATATTTAGCCAGCCATACACTGCCCACACTGGAGAAGAAAAGCACCTATTTAAGCCCAGCAGACTTATTCCTTTAGTCCAAGTTGATATCTTATTTCTGTGTGCTGGCTTACATGGCAATTGGTGCTATTATTTCATGGGTAAATAACTAAACTTCTTTAAAAAGAAAAAAGAACCGGGTACATTCTTTGTCTCAATAATCTCCCTGAGGCACTGAATTCTGAATGTCATCCATAAGTTGGGTGCATTTCCCTATACTGCCTTTCCACCAGTTTCACTAATTGCTTCCATGTTCCTGCACTATCTGATGGAAAAGGAACAGGTCTGCTCAGATTAAACTGAAAGGACTTGTGAGAAATGAGTCTCCAGAGATAATTGGTGGAGGATAATTGACATCATTGGGAGTGTTCATTTTCTGTAAGCCCATTTTTTGTCAGGAGAGATTAGTTTTCCAGGATTTAGATAAAAATGGAGCCTTCACCTTCCCTCCTCAAATAATTTTCTATTATTGTCCAAGAGGCCAATTAACACAAGGAACTATTTTTTCCTTCTGGGGACTGACTGACTGAAAAACTTTGAGTAAAAGTATTATACATAGATACTACGGTGATCGAGTTCTCTAGCAGTTGTGGGCAGAATCGATGAATAATAGATCATCCAGCTTTTGGGAGGGTTCAGACTCTGTCTCTCTCAGAGACAGAGCAGCTTTTCAGTAGTTAGCCCAGTGATCTTGGTGGGACCCTCCAACAGCTCAACTACCACTGCAGGGCTGGGCTGTAGCACATCCTTTAATGCTCCTCCTCTGTGTGTTGGAATGGAGACAACGGAGCAGCAGTAGAAAATTAGTTAAACAGAATTGTTTCACGGTGAGTGTTTTACCTCTTTTTGGAACTGAAGCTGACCTGGCAGCGCTCTCCTTCATGAACCAACTTCATTCTATCTACTCCATACATATGCAGAATTCTTGCTGCTCAGATGATGAGTTCACATGCAACAATGATAGCACCATTTTGTGATCTGTGAACTTTCCTCCTCATAGATGCTTGACTAACCCTGGAGCCAAGATTGCATTTGCATTTTCCACAAATATTTTGCTCTCCCTTTCTCACAGATCTGGGAGATTTCACATGCAAATTTACCCCTCCCTTTTTCTTGTTCTGCCAGCTACACTTTCCTTCTTCTCTTTCCCCCTAAATGCATCCATTCCCCTTCCTTAGTGAATTGCTTTTCCTTTGCCCCCTCTTTTGGACCAGGAGAGAGTGTGGCATCCCCTCTCATTCATGAGGAGACACTTGAGCAGCTGCTGTGGCTCCGGAGGACACCTGGTCCCAAACACTTCCCTCTTGGCCAGCCTCGACTGTAGCAAGCGCAACAGCAGCAGCCCCTGGCCAGGGGATGGCAAAGGTGCCCTCTCCCTATCCCGAAGCATTCCATGCTCTCTCCTCCAGGGAAACACAGCCCAGGTTTGTTTAGTCAACTTGAAGTAAAATGTGGTATATTGGGCAAAGCCTTCCATGAAAATCCTGTTAATTTGTTTGATGAGCTGACTCCAGCTGCAGCCAGACGAATAAACGCTGATTGGCTCTTTTGCTTAAACTCCCCGTAAGAAAATGAGCCAGCTTTGTGCCTCAGCTGAGCATGCCAGCCGGGATCGGCAAGAGAGGCGGATGCATGGGGATGTGTGGGGAGCGGGGAGAAGCAGGAGACAGGGGGAGATGTGTCTAATGGTATCATTTCCATTTCACAATAGCTAATCCTGCCTAAATCAATGAAGCTCTGGCATCCTAATGAAATTGGCTTGGAACTTGTTCAGTTTATGATGAGCTTTTTAACCTCGGCTTCTTAATTAGCCTGGCGCAGGGTTGAAATAGGAAAAAAAAAAAGAAGAAAAAAATATAACATGCTTCTCCCCAGTCCATTTTCTATAGGCAGAGTAGAAACAATGAAATGAAATGCTAATCTGCTTAAAAATAAAAATAATCTCAGTTTAAAAATAATCTCAGGCATCTAATCAGAGCAGGATTTTAATGTTTATGAGACTGACAGCTTTCTGCGAGGTCAGGCTGTTTTCCCAGGCATGAGTGACTTCAGAAGGTCCTGCGGAGGTGGGTTGTCTACATTACGCAAGGATGGGAAGGAAGGAAGGGAAGGAAGAAGAGAAGAAGAGATGAAAGGTGAAATCTCAGCCCGATTTGTGAAGTCAGTTCAAACAGCAGCTTGTTTGAATGCAGTTCTAGTGTTGCAGCTTCTGCCACAGAAATTAGACCAATTTGGAAGCAGGCGGGAAAAAAGGGGATATTTTGAGTGAACTTTGGGCCCGAATGACATTTTGAAGTGATTCTCTGAGATGAAGGAGGTCTGTGGCTACTCAAATGCAAAGGGGAGGAACCAGCTTGAAGAAGGCCAAGACACTCCAATGAACCATTGGTTGAACCATTCTCTATAAGGAGTGTTCCAGGTCAGGCCACATTTTCCTTGAGCAAAAAGCCTGTTTTCACAATAGGAGTAAGATTCTTTTTTTCTAAAACTCCCTAGGCCTGTGTCTTTCAAGAGAAAGGAAGACCAGACACCCAACTATTTCTCTTTATGCCCAGGAAACACATTTTGGTGAAGTCCCATAATACTAGAGAGAACTGGGAGGTCACTGGGAGCCACTTAGATAAACAAGCAGTTTCTCCTTCTCTGCAGTTTTTCTTCCCCTAGAGAGAAGGAAGAAAACATACATTTTTTTTCCCATCACACTATCCAGCAGAATAAAATGTGACTTTTTTGCCTAAATAATTTATGGCCTGTCTTCTTCCTGAAAGTTTTGGTTAGTACAAAATGACACTTCTTACCCTTTAATGCTCTGATGAAATATCCTTCCATTTATAATTTAGGAACTGGCAGCTGGTAGCAGCAGTGCAGGTGTAGTAGTGGTGTCTGCAGGCAAATCCCTTGGTGTTAGGTTGCTTCCGGACCACAAGAGCAGACAGCACAGGAAGAACTGGGGACGGGAGTAGTGCAGAGATATCCCTGCCAATCCTCTGTCTCAGAAACGAGTATGGAGCAATGGGGAAACCATCTCAGGTGCCAATCTGGGGTGAATGTCACTTCAGGGCAAGCAAAGAGGTTATGTTTAGTTGATGTAGACTTGGTCCTCATTTGAGACATGAATCTCAGATAAGGAAGCAAAGTCAAAGCTTTCTCCAGCACAGGCTTCCTATGTAGCCTTGGTCTGTGCTAAAGGCTTGGATGTGCAATTGTGTCTGGCATATTTTCAGATTGTGCTTGGATTTGGTTATATTACAGGTTTCACAGAATGGGCCTTTGCACCTATGGATGCATAGAAGAGGGCTAAATGTTCTTTGTTTTAGTGTTTTAAACAGGGGAAAAATATGTTTCAAGTTCAGTTTTCAAAATCTTAATACCAATAATAACCAGCATTAATCAGGTTTCATTCCACATGGTTCATCCCTTACAAAATATACCATCGCATTTTGAGAATATTTATCTCATCGTGTTATTTTCTCCTGGTCATTCTTCCCCTTGCCTAGCACATGCATACAGATAACCTGATTCCAAACTGTCTTTTATTCTTTCTTAATGTATTCTATTCTTTATTCACTAATGACAGCACTACTCCACCCCACCACTACAGCCAACATGCAGAAGCTCAGGGCAGTCCCAACCTTCTTGGACATGTTCCACCCTGCAGCAGGGTTTTCTGTAGTACTTGCCCTGTGTGGCAGATGACACCAGGAAAAGGCAAAAGAGACCTTGTCCATTGTATGCAAACTAATGATGGTACTTTTGACTTTTGCCCTTCTTCTTGTGTTCATGGCCCTGCCTGCAAGGCATAATTAGCCTTTCGCTCCTGTAGTTCCCCTGTGCAATGGCTGTGCAATACTGGAGTGCCTCTGGCCATGGGCTTTTCACAGATATTTCATTAACGTTCAGAAATGGCACTTACGTGCTAATAATCTACCAACGCTTAATAAACACAGCCCAAGAGTTTTATAACCTGTTAACTTCCAAGTGGCAATAATTAAACAAAAATGATAAATAATTAATGCCTAATTACATGGTATCAGTCATTTCATTTTCCAGCAGGCGTGTAAAGTGCATTTGGCACTGCAGATCGGGGGCCCATTCCGAAAGCGCTCGTTCTTTTTCTGCACGCTGGGTGAAGAGTCAGGTTCCGTGCAGCTTTATGATGGAGAAGAAAAAGGAAAATGTGCTTCATTAGCTGGGTAATTGTCCCATTCCACCACTGAAGATAATTCCCACTGAGGCTGTTGCATGACATAAGCTTGGGAAACCAACAAATAGCACCATTTATGTCTCATGTTTCTGTGATAGACGGAGTAGTAGGAAACGGGCCAGATGCAAAAGAAGAGCCCTATGCCACTTGCAGAGATACCTTCTTTCACTCTCCTTCACTTTGGATCTTCATTTCAAACTGAAATTTGTCAGCAGGGCTGTATATAACGTGACGAAACTAAACCCAGTATACAGACAGATGGTAAGCATTTTAATCAGTTTTGTCAGGATCCAGTCTCATCATGAGATCCAACATTGATATAAATTGGCAAAGCTCTGCTGTAGCACCAATTTACAGTAGCTGAAAGTTTTTGCTTCTGAGCTATTTTGGGTGGGTATTGAGGACTATTCCAAGAACAGCACTACAGCCAGAGGGGCTCTCCCTTGCCTATCAGCTGGAAAACTTAGAAGGACAAGGAAAAGAGAGTATGCACAGAGCTGGCAAAAAAGGGAAGGGGTAAATGTCACAGGAGTTCTGCAAGGTCAGCAAGCGCAGCATGTGTGAGTGTCGGACACTGAAGTTCTCTGCACTCCTAATGGACAAGGATAGATAGCACCGTCTGATACAAGCTAATAAAAGGGGAGATGAGGTGACAGTACAGAGGACTGAGGCTTTCTGTCTGACCAGACAGTGGGATAGAGCAGGGCTGGTGAAAGGATCTAGAGTGAAAGCATGTACTAAATCCACTTAGTTATCTTCTGCCAGGCCAGCACTTCTCTGCTACAGGGAATAATTGGCCTCCATTGCTTTGAAAGCACGGAATTGGTTTAATTGATCTCTAGTGGATCCTTAGACAAGAAGGAGCTTGCACATGCTTTAGCTTCCCTGAAGGTGTACATCGAGCTGTTTTGTTTCAGTAAAATTTCAAATGCTGGCAAAAAGCTTCATGATATTCAGGCAGCAAATTCTACTCAGGTTTTTTAGCAGGTTAGAGTTGAACCCCTCCCCACTACCTGAAAGGAGTAGAGTTTGATTGTCCCCAAGGAACCTAGATTTACCCACCTGCTCTGTTGCAAATTTTGGGTTTATTTGGCATTACTCTCTTTGTGCCACTCCTCAGCATCCCAGTTCTTCCAGCTTCATTCTTGTGGTCATAGGTTGCACAAATTCACTGCAATGTGTGGCAGGGATGAGATAAAAGCAGGGTCCAGTACGTTATTTTTCTGATCTTCTCTTTGACTCCGTTTTTATTTTACCAGGTAAAGGCTAGAGAACTTCATACTGTAGAATAAAGTCTAAGTCAAAAAGCATTACATATTCAGATAATCATTCTAAAGAGCTTCTACTATTTCTAGGGGTTAAGGAAGGAATGTGCATTGCAGGACTTTCTTATCCACCTTCAATAGTATACCACCAGCTGCTTAATGAGCTTTTATGTTTGGGTTCCAAGACAGCTATGAATTTTGCTTTCAAATATGTGTTTCTTCCCTTGATAAAAATAGACCAAGGCTGTGATAAACTGTCAAGTTGTGGCTCTCAGAGTTACCTAAGGGCCTGTAGCCACTCTTTTATTAGAGCATACACTAGGGTTAATTACCTTGCATTTGCCATAATCAAGGAATTTGCATGATATCAGACACAGGGTCTCAGCTGACAAGTGATAACTTTTAAGGTCAGGTGTCTGGACTCACATTGTTAGGTTTAATTCTGCATTGTGGGCAGAATTTAAGCCATTATCCAAAGCAACTTTCATCCTATCCAAACATAGCATCCACTCTCCCAGGCACTTACTCATCCTTAAGCTGATCTTCAAAACTGCTTCTGCAAACACAAACTGCCCTGCCAGCGAAATCTGTCCTGCAAATCACAGAGAACTTGCAACATCCACAGGTAACACAGTATTCCCACTTCAGCAGCTGGGGAGTCAATCAGACAAGGTGTTTCTTTACCACCTGGGGCATTATATAATGAAATGCTGAGGAAACCATCTAGCATGGACAGAGAGCGTATTCTCCACAGGGGAGAATATAGTGAGAGAGCCAGGTGGAGAGGCATTAGCAGAACAATGCTGATCCTCAGAGAAAAGGGAGCACATGTCAGCTGCCTCCCACTGCGGACGGTGCCTGGTGCTGTCTTCTAGGGACTGTACAGAACTGTGGGACTGGGGCTAAATGAATAGCAAGCATAGCTTGCTGAGTAAGTCCAAGTGCCTGGCTTGATGTACCTTGGATATGTAAGGGCTTATTCTGTCACGAGCCCAAGGGAGTTGCTCCGGTGTGCATGGACTAACTGGTGTGAGCTTGACTTGAGGGTTAATAGCACCCATTAGTGGTAGTAGTGATAATACTAGTAATAGTAGTATTGCTTCCTTATCTTCCTCCTGCACCAATAGTGATCTAGTGGGAGTAAGAAATAGAATAGAAATAGGCCTTCCTTACCAAAAGCTGGGGAAATCAGAGCATGTCCCCTTTTACCTATTGTCTTGAGGTAGCAGTATTGTCTTAGCCTTCATATTTAGTCCAGTCATCAGAGAGCACTGCTGTGCCAGAAGATTTCACTCATGGTTAATGTAGTATTGAGGATAAGAGATATCTTCTCAGCACAGTAATAACTCACAGTCCAATTGTGGAAAGGCTGGATGTTCTGTCTGCAAGAAGAGGATCTGTAGAATATTCTTGCAGAGCCATGTGCCCCAGCAGTGGGAGGTTACATAGAAAGTGTGGACATTACAGTAGCTGCAATATGGAGATTTGGTTAATTGAGAAAAAGAAAGAAAGAAAGAAAGAAAGAAAGAAAGAAAGAAAGAAAGAAAGAAAGAAAGAAAGAAAGAAAGAAAGAAAGAAAGAAAGAAAGAAAGAAA
>VZSV01000103.1:746320-757519 GCA_013398735.1 Nothocercus julius
AGAAAGAAAGAAAGAAAGAAAGAAAGAAAGAAAGAAAGAAAGAAAGAAAGAAAGAAAGAAAGAAAGAAAGAAAGAAAGAAAGAAAGAAAGAAAGAGCAAGCGAGCAGATTCAGAGAGTGTAGTGTTAAATCTCTAAGCATGGCAGCTAATGGTCAGATGCTTCCTGGGAGGTAACCAGCCAGTGATGCACCTGCTGCTTGGACATGATAAATGTGCTTTTTGCCAAGAACCTGGCCTGCAGGTAGCAGCTCCTTGGCATAAGACAAAAAAGCAAAAGTTGCTAGGAGCTATATTAAACTCGTTTCCACTGAAGGCGCTCTCCTGCTTACAATACAAAGAGCTTACAAGAATCCCAAACACCATCACCATGATTTGACTGTTCTTCCTGCCTCATCCCAATTTGAATTATTCAGTCCTCTCACCAGACACTATTGTATAAACTCAATTGCCTTAAATTACTAGAGCACCTGCTCTCCTCTGCCATATATGTTAGTGTCTGGGTATTAAATATTTATCAAAGGATTCATTATTTGGGAATTAAATATTTATTGGATGAGAGAATGAATTGGATGATTTGTATTTGTTTTTTTACAAATTATCTTGGAATTGGAAATGTCTTGTTTCTACAGAGTGGTAGTTGGGGGTAGCTGATTTTTCACTCTTAGGGCTTTTCTTGGAAGAGCTTATTGCCTGTCCTTCAGACATCCTTTTCTCCACCATGGCTGGCTGCCTGTGCTCTGGAGATTAACTTGGCTATCAATATGTTTGCATTTTGCTTACAAACCATACAGTTTAAGACAATTTCCTTATGCCTCTTCCATCTCAATTCCCACCCACATCCACACCTACACACATGTACAGAAGAGACTTCACTTAAGACACTCAACCTTCAATATAATTGGTTTTGTTACTGGGAAGTGTCTGCTTGTGTTCTTTCTCTTTAAGTGAAGTTTATGGCCTGAAAGGTAATTGATTTGCAATGGTATTTAAGACAAGAGCTTGAGGATACTGCTGTGCTCTTCTGCAATACAGTTGCCTGGAGAAAACTATTGCTAAGGCAAAAAACATTGACTTCTTTTTTTCTGTGATGTGGTCGCTTCTGATGCACACAGCAGGGGTGAAGTTTGCTCTATTTTTATAGAATTGTCTGCTATTTTTATAAAAGCGATTTGGACTTTGTACAGTCTTGCAAGTTGTGCTGTGAATTAGCCAATGGGTGCAGCAAGGGAGGAGAGGACACTCCATAATTTTGATTGCTGCTCACTTTATCTTTTGGCATGGATTAGGTTTCCTTCCTTCCTTCCTTCCTTCCTTCCTTCCTTCCTTCCTTCCTTCCTTCCTTCCTTCCTTCCTTCCTTCCTTCCTTCCTTCCTTCCTTCCTTCCTTCCTTCCTTCCTTCCTTCCTTCCTTCCTTCCTTCCTTCCTTTTTTTTCTTTCCCACAAGGAAAGGCAGGGCCAGGGAATATACTGAGGCTTTATCTACCTACATTGTGGCTGGTGACACAATGGGAGGGATAAATACATTAGTGATTATGGGTAGAGATAGTGCAAAAATGATATTAGGGGATAGGATAAAATAAGGTAGATATGATTTTTTTTTTCCATATACACTTGGATTCTATATATTATCCGTCTACCTGAAGAACTCCTTAAGTTGGAACACAAAGCAGACAGGGAATAACACGAAAGCCCCAAAGTCAATGGCAAATCTCCCTTGCTCTTCATGCACGTTAAGATTTCACCTATCTGACCTGGAGCAGGAACACAAAAAGAGTCAGCTTTCTTTGGTTCAGACTGGAGATTAAATCAAACAGGAATAGTCACAATAATATATCTGAGCAACTGAATGCAGAAAACTCTTTGTGCTCACAGGGCTTGCTAGAGTCTCCGTTCCAGTTATCTGAGAGCACAGTCATTTTCCTGGGCTAAAGCAGTGGATTATGGAGGACTGGGATTAGTCATTTCTGCATCATGAGCAGTAATAGTCAGGTGTATCACGTCATATGCCAACTTCTGCCAACAGGGAGTGGACTTTCTCCAGGAGAGACAAACTGCCTGAAATCAATGCCTCTAAGCTATGGTATTCCATTCCAACCCCGTTGCAGCGTGAGCTTTCCAGGAATCCAGTTGCACAGCTAATCCAGTCTCTCAGACCACACAGTGAGAAGAGCTATGAGATGTGCACTGTGGCTCCCTATAGCTGCATGCCACAGGGACTGTTTTCCTGGGAAAACTAGAAATGTTGCATGTAGAGCAGAGTCCAAAATTCAGGGTGCAACAAAATGGAGGGTAACACTTCTCTTCTCTGACATGTCTTGCCAAGGGAACATGTGCCGTACACTTTAACTCAAGTGAATTTTCCTTCATATGCTAGGTTAGCAGGCAACTTAAAAGGAATGGGATTTGACACAATATAGAGGTTCACTGCCTCAAAAGGATGTTTGTCAGCTTTGTCTGGAAACCATGCTCAGAAACCATGTTGGAAACGACCGAGAAAAATCTTTATTCCATCCCAGCACAGGTCAAGCCCAGATTGGAAAGTTTATCAAAGATTGTTACAAGATGGAAAGCAAATGAGTGCCCTGTTCTGACAGCCTGAGGAGACTGGCTCCCTGTCTCACACGTCTTGCTGGTGCTGTTCTGGAAAGCCCCTCCATGCTGCTTTGTGCCTCTAGAAAAGCAGACCCATGGCAATTAGTGGATTTCCATATTTGTGTGAGAGGTCTGAGCGAGCAAAGTCATCTGCAAGACCTTTGTTTGGACTTTATGCTCCGCTTGCTTATAGTACTTTTATATTTCTAATGTTTTCCTAAGCTTGCACCAGAAAGTTGTACTATCTTCTATTACAGCGAGTGTCAGATTCTCAGCCTTCCCATTCCCTCTCCACCTTAAGGGCTGGTGACTCCTCCCTACCTTAGTCTTTATATATTCACTGAGTAATGACCTTTTCTAGTCATTTACTCAGCAATGATTTGTCATTCCAGTATTTCTTTAACCCTGTAACATAAAATTGAAAAGATACCTACATGACTGAGCAGCAGAATATAATTCCTTTCGTAGTATTCACTATCTAAATATAACTGCACACAGTAACAGCGAATAAGCTTTGAAGGGAGGTGTCATAGTCTCTATTTTCCACCACTTTGGGTGGGGGGACCACTGACTATTGTCACCAGAGTATTAGTTAGACATGAGGACAAGATTGGAGGATTCCAGCAGGCCAAAACATCTCTGTCTCTGTGAAATCCCTAGTTGAATCAAATGTTAGACCAATTATGTTAACCTAGGCAAATGTAAATTATGCATGTTTAATTTTGGTCCATCCCTCTGCTGATGGCTCCATATTGATTGTGGGACTGCACTGAAATTTGCAGATGTTTTCTGCTTGCTGCACAGGATATTATCCTTATACACATTGTACTTAGAGAGAAATGTGCCCACCCTCTCCAATGCCCAAGGAGCACAGCTTTTGTGGGATTATTACAAAATCTCCTGAGAAAAAGAAAAATCAGGCTTTTATCTACTTTTCTACTTGCAATAAGCTAGTCCCAACTTCCAACCACTAAAGACACTTCTGCTGCTCTCTGCTATGTCAAAGGACTTAAGATGATGAATTTGTAATGTCTACAGAGTGCTAGGATGAAAAGATGTTCTGAAAATGCCTTGGATGAAAAGATGCTATAAAAAATAATCTTTATCATGATAGACTGATTACAATCTATTGTGCTGTGGATTAGTGAGTGAGTATTTATTCAGCTTATTTTTTATTCCTATGTACAGATGCTCTGGACCACAATGACCCCTTTGAAGCCATTATTGGCTCCTGCATCCCTGAGTAGCATAGAGGGCACATTAATAAGCTGTGTATAGAAAAAGACAATGAAGTCCCCAAGAAGTCATTAAGAGTCTATTGTGTCAGTCTGACTGTAGCCCACAAAAGACCCTGAATCTGTAAGCTAAAAATAACCTTCAGAAATGCTGTTGACACAGTTATTTTACATTGGCAGCAACATCCTCCCCACATATACACATGCTACCCTCACTAATCCTGTTCAGAGCAATTCATGTTCTGGGATGCATCTGGATTTTCTTGAGATTCAGTGATCTCCACATGACATCCTCTACCCCAGCATATTCCAGAGAAATGCAATGGAAAATATGAGCTTAAATTTTAACTCTGTCCCCATTGTATGAAGTGCTACAAAGTACCAAATATAAGATTGCTTGTATGTCCAAGAGCTGGTGACTGCAATGAATAGGAGGGAAAATGGTGGGGAGGAAGAGGTGCCCACTGTGCTCCTGCCCTAGTGGGACAAAGAAATGCTCCTGCTTCACAGAAGGACTGTTTTCTAAGCTTAAGCAAGTCTTTGAGAGAAGACTTCCTCTCAATCCACCCAGGGGAGGAGCTACACTTAGATTTCACTAGTGCTGTCACCTCTGGTAGTCTGTCTCCCATGTACTGGCCTGGGACACTCAGAGAAGCTGGTCCCAAAAGGTCACAAATCTTTGCAGTGGATGGAGCAACTCATTTGTCTCAGAGCTATTGCTCCAGGCTGTCTGCAGGCTCAGACAGGCATCACTGCATCTGTTATAACCAGGCTATATTTTCAGGATATCCCTCACAACTTCTCAGTTAGGGAAAATGCTCCCTTTTTGAGTGGAAGCTGAAATTTGGTTGATATTAGTTGAAATCGACACTGTGAGAGTGCTATTTGCAGCCCTTATTTTTGTTCCACAAGTCCTAAACTAAGAGGACAGCTACTATAGCTATTGACACAAGAGAATAAAACCACTCCCTTCAATGGCCTGATTGTTTTATAAATAACAAAGCAATATAAAACTAGCAGGCTTACCCACACACTTACAAATGGTCCCAGAAGCTTGTTAAATATGATAGATGTTTCAAAAGAGGGTTAACAAAGTCTTTTAAAGAGGATTTTAAGGAAAAAGTCTTCTTCAAGAGAGCACCTACATGTCGTGGTCTCACAAGAAGAGATTATCACAAAGACTGAAACAAGTAAATGGAAAGAAAGGAATTGATGTAGAAGCCAGTCCTGCTTTTTCCTTTGCTGCTCAAAGGGGATAAGGAACAAGATTATTCCCTGCTTTACTTGTCTGTGGAGTCTCCAATATTGTGTCTAACCCATGCTGAGTAATGTGTATTGATTGCTTTGTTACAAGCTTTATTGTTCAGTCTATCACCAATAAAAAGTTTATGTAAAACAAGATGTGAAAAAAGCGAGTTTAGAGAAAGAGAGTGAGCTAGAGAGTGTGAATGTACGCAGGGGGTAAATGTTACTTCTCTTTCCACACAGATTTCCAATGACCAATTTTCAGCAGCAGGAATTTATTTTTCATCACTCTGTTTTAAAGGATTATTTCTTTTTCTTCTTTCTTAAGTTCCAGTTTTCTTACTGCAAAAGGACCATGAGGGAAAGGGAAAAACAGGTAAAGATGCTAAATTTGCATATGAAAGTAGAGATTGAGCATTTTTCTGCATTTAAAAAGGAGGACAAAGAAACAAATGAGGATTTACAGCTGGAAAATGGCCTCAGCATGATGATCTTTATGACTGAACTTCTCAAAACACAATTCAAATGATGCTGGGGGCATTGCTCCTGGCACTCATCTCTCTGGCTCAGCAGCCTTTGGGGTGAAAACACTGTCATTCCCATGGTCAAACACATTGCATGCTATGGCCTTGGCTAAAATTACAGGTGAAGCTGGAGCTGGTGGTAAGGACACTCTATTTGTAAGGGAAATGCCTCTCTCTAGCAGCGATTTAACCAAAATCCACCAATTTTCACTCATAAACACTGCAATATCCTCACTAGTGAGTAGGATGGGAGATAGATATAGGGGATGAAGCAGGTTTTGATGATTGACCAGCATCCTCCTAGAGCTATACGGTACCAACCATGGAATAGAGGCACTGTGATGGCAAGGGGCAGCAGTGCTGTTCTGTTTGGGCCCATGGCTCACTGTGATACCTGCCACATCCCTTTGCTGCCTCCAGATCTCCCTGCAAGCCGTCCATGTGCTGCATTTTCCTGCAACGCATCGCCAGGACATTTATCAGTCTCAGCTCTTGCGGTTTCGTGAACTTTCCTTGGCCTCACACAATAAAGCTCTGGAGTTAATTTCATTCATTTAACCAATGGGAAGAGGGTAGGGGTGAAAAATAGGCAGACAGCATTTTCTTTTAATCTGATGGATACAGCATGCCATGCTTTCATCTCCAGTACAGTCAGCAGTGTCAGCACTCACTAACATCCAGAGCCTTGCAAATAATGACTCACTTGGTTCAGTGGTCAAAACAAAGCAAAACCATGGAGAACACAAAGATTTCAAGGTTATTCTGCAGCATGTTTTGACACAAAAATGAAGAGTTTACTTTTATTTTAAGACATTTATTACTGTTTATTTTATTTTATTTTCTAAGTAACAGAGAATGAAGAGGCCAGTTTCAAAAGGGAAGTATCATTTTAGAAGGAAAGAGAGCAGTATTCTGTAGGAAATATGTGGGGAAATGTTTCGATTTCTTTATTTTTTCTTAATTTTTATTTTGTGGTTTTGCCTAGTTGAAATTATTCACATCATGAGTCTGAAGTGGCAAACAGTGCTAATTACATCCCCTGCACTTCTTGTATAAATGAATTAGTTATTTGCACATGGAATATTTCCTTGTTCTATACCAAGGCTCTTGGTTTTGCCCAGGTGAAGTGCAAGCAAGGACCTGCTGACAGACAACAGAGAAGTGAAGCCCGGCTGGAAGGTCCACATCACTTTTTAAGAGCGCACTTGGAAAAGGAACAAACACGCAGCGTTCCCTCATTTATTTGCCCATAAAACCGCACTTTCACCAGCTTGGAGTCTGCCTTTCTGGGCCTGCTTGGTGGCCCTGTAAGCTGTTGCAGTTCTTGGTAAGGAGGATGGTCTTTTGTGTTCCAGGAAAATTGAGGTATGTTGATCAAAAGCATAACCTGGACCAAATCCCTTTATCCAGAAGATTAAGACATTTGTGTTGTGCTTTGTGCTCCTCTCCATCAGCTATGCCTACTTAGAAAAGAATATGCTTGTCTTCGTTTCTGTTGCTGTTCGAAAGCTTTGGGCAGGTGTCACTGCATGATTAAATCACCTGCTCTGTGAAGATGCTGTTTAATTAATTACAAGGGGATCCAAATTCAGAAATGAAAGAAAAAGGAAAAAAATACCCTCAGGGACACCCATGACAATAAAAAATTACTTCATCTAAGCACTGCGTTAGAGGGATACAACTTACGATCGACATTATGCATCTTCCGATATGTTCTGTCTGTGCTGGATAAACACCCCTGTTGGTCATTTTTGGCTAACAAGAGCAGAATCAGTGACAGGGCAGCAGTGGAATCACTTCACCGCCGCTGAAAAACAGCCACCTCTGGGCACTAACATGACAGCTATTTCTAGAAATTATGTGCATTAAAGATGGAGAGAGAAAAGAGAGAAGGAAAGCAAAGAAAACACTTCCATTTGAAAGCTAGGAGATTCACTACGAACCACATATGGTCTACCCAGTCCATGTTTGAGGGCTTGTCATCCGCAAGAGTTCTCAGTCTGTGTTCGTTCTTGGTTGATGGTTGGCCTCAGCTAGTGGCTGTGCTCAGCAGGGTCGAGGGGATTTGCCCACAGCTAACGCAGCCACAGCTGCACCGGAGAAAGGTTTCCTGAGCTCTTTGGAAAAGTTCTAAAGCCAGTTAATCCTTGCCAGAGCCTGATGACTTCCTGCAGCAGAAGACGTTGCTTTGGACATGAGCGATGAGATATTTCAGCTCAGCGACAGAACCCAACTTGTGATAGCTTTAACCTGTCTTATATCCACCCTCGGCACCTTTATTTTGATAGGTACAGCAAATTCCTTTCACAGAATCAGGGACAAGAGGTTTTTTGCTGTGTTTCAATGAGCGAAAACCCAAATGATTCTCTTCCTAATTAGTCTAATGAGCCTTTTGGCTCTCACATGATGACAAGTAAATGAATTTGCCCTTTCCTTGACAAGTTCTTATGGGAATGATCCGAAGCCTTTTGTAACAATGCATCAAAAGTACAAAGTCATTAAAAACAGTTGTCCAACTATGAAATTAGTTATTGATTAATATTGCTTTCAGACAGCCATATTGTTCATTTAAAAAAAAATAAAAAAAGAGAAATGAATTCCAAAGTTCATATTTCTTAATAGAAATAGGTTATCGAAATACACAAAACATTTGAGGTCCTGGGGTCATTTATGCCTGTATTTTTGCACTCAGATACACTTGCCTTCTACATTTGGAGCTCAAAAGGGAGCTTGCACTTAGAAAATGTAGTTGATTACCATAACCGCTCATTCTAATCTCATCTTGATATCTCGATTCCCAGATGCAGAGATCAGTTTCTTCTGGAAGAAGCCTAACTAAAATGAGCAGAACTAGCCCTTCTGTGAGTCACGGGGACTTTGTCATCTCCCAGGCTGTGAAGTATGGTTAAAAAAAGAACATAGGGCTCCTAAAAGTAGCTGAAATACCCATGATCTGTGAACAGAGCCAGGAAATAACTGAGTCATCTTGAGCGCTATTAAGGGCCAAAGAGTAGTGTTAGAGTGAACACGAGAGCAGAATGGGCTGTTATCCGTGGCTCCATCTCCACAAGGATGATTTCCATGGTCCAGAATATCACACAATTCAGCCTCTGTAATACATCAATCTTTGAAAGGAGCAGAAGGTAAAAGATGGAGGTGGGGGAAAAAAAAGAATCAGTGAAACAATATTTGGAATAACAACGCTAATCAGAAAGCCTGTTCTTTTCTGAAATGGTCAATCGTGGAAAATGACTGGCCTATAGCAATGTTACAGCTTTTATATTTAAAACTATACTGCGTTTTGTATTCTTGCGCAAAAAGGTCAGAATCTCAGAGAAATTCTAGGTAAAGTTCACATCTCATTTTACTCTGAGACAATGTCCAGGCAGTGTTTATTTCTAAGATGAGCTGATCAGAAGTTTTCAAATGTAAAGCAGGCTTTTTCCAGGTAAACATCTATTTACCAAAACCAAAATGTCCAGCAAAAGGAAGAAAAAAACCCCCAAAACATATTTCCCTGAATTCTCAGGTCTCAGAGGAGCCTGGCCCAGCAAAAAACACAGTTACAATGTTGTTCCTCCATTGCATTCACTTCAAAATGATTACTCTTCTATTTCATCATCAGCTGATTAGTCCCTAGGCTCAATTGCTTTCAGATGAATGAAACATCATCTATTTGTGTTTTCACTTACATGGAGGGAAAAAATCGACTTATTGTGATAGACTAAATAGACT
This sequence comes from Nothocercus julius, assembly GCA_013398735.1. Taxonomy (NCBI): domain Eukaryota; kingdom Metazoa; phylum Chordata; class Aves; order Tinamiformes; family Tinamidae; genus Nothocercus; species Nothocercus julius. The sequence goes on from VZSV01000103.1 coordinate 755,652, forward strand.
GTTTTTGTCTGCATGAGATTTTGTTTTAAAGGATATAATTTTGCTGGAAGAGAAATTCTGATTTTTTAACTATCTTTAATGCGATGCTTGTATTTGCTGTTGATTTTGGATTCAGTTTGCAGATCTGATCCAAACACCTCTGAAAGATTGGACTGAATTTGGAAAATATCACAGAAATTCTTTCCTGTCTTCCTTCTCTGAGGACAGAAACTGCTGAAATACCCACCACATACCTGCATACCACAAATATGCTAGTATTTACACTTTTCCCATCATATCCAGAAGGATGAGCAATGATTCAAAAAATTCTTTGCTTAAAAGATATCTTAGTCTTTGCCCTCTTTTTTAATATAAGGTGTTCAGATATTTAGGAACAGTTTTAGATAGTCATCCAAACTGAATCTTATCAGGTTTGCTTATTATTTCTTATCAAATCTGAAACATGCCAGGCATAATTTAGATTGAGATACTTGGCTTTTCACAAACTCTTCCAATGTGTCACTCAAATCCAAGTGATGGGCATTTCAAATACAAATATGGTACGTTTTTTAGCACTTTTTGTAAGATGCTTTGGAATAGGATTTCTTACTTGGAAGCCCTCTAGTTAAGGCTTGAATTTCTGATAAATTTCCATGCATTATTAACCTAATTGGACCCAACATATATTCTAAGTTTCTCATTAATATTTTTTAACATGCATCTTTACCCTTGAGCGGTCAACCAAGTTTTCATGTTCATAAAAATGGGCTCCTCATAATCAGACAATCCAATCATTTCCAGTCCATAAGGTAAATTTCTTCTATATTCTTTTGATTTTGCAATTTTCTTACCAATCAGCACAATACATTTAGTCTTATGGATTATATCTCTATAAACGTTCCCACTATTGCCAAAAAGCTACCACCTGGAGAAATGCTAACCCGAGCTGCAGGAGATGCCAAAGGGAAGATCTCAGCCCAGCTCAAAGAGTTTACAACATATATCACTTCAGTAGAATTATTCCAATTACTCTTCTATTTTTGACTCTTTACTGTCTTTGGCCATCTTCAAAATGACTATAATACCAAAGTACCACATTGTCTTAGTAGAATACTGGTTGTTAGGCTATGTGTTATTTTACCTACATAGCAGTAAGATTTCATGCCACGTCCTGAATACTGCTCTTTGAGGTGCTGTAAAAATACAAATGAAAAATATACCCCTAAGCTGAAGATTACTTGTGTTTGTTAGGTACTATGGCTACAATAACAGCAATAATCAGCCAGAAAAAATTTGGAGTAAAAAAAGATTTTTTTTTTCACATAGATTCAGAAGTTTTTATTATTATTATCTGAAATTGAAATGTGTAGATTATTTTAAGTGGGTAGATTTTTGTTTTGTATCCATGAAATTGCTACCATATTAATAAGATTTTCCAGGCATTAATAGATTGATTTCTCTATAATTGTAACTATATTAATTCATCCCAATTACCTCTAAGTAAAATTTAAATTAAGTTAAATTGGTGAAATTAAAAATGTTTGAAATCCCTGCATGGAAACCTTGAGGCATCATAAGATTGTCATTTCTCATCTCTAGTATCATCCATTCTAGAACAGAGAACACAACATAAGTAGACTCAACTCTCCCAAAATTTGTAAAGTGTTATTTTCTGTATATTTCAGAACCAGCTTAAAAGTCTTTCAATGAAGACTGTACCAAAACCATGATGGGAAAATGTCTGTGGCTATTTCCTCGTTTCTGCTGTTTCTTTTCTCTTTTCTTTTTTCTTTCCCTTTCCTTTCCTTTCCTTTCCTTTCCTTTCCTTTCCTTTCCTTTCCTTTCCTTTCCTTTCCTTTCCTTTCCTTTCCTTTCCTTTCCTTTCCTTT
>VZSV01000103.1:757619-806872 GCA_013398735.1 Nothocercus julius
CTCTTCTCTTCTCTTCTCTTCTCTTCTCTTCTCTTCTCTTCTCTTCTCTTCTCTTCTCTTCTCTTCTCTTTCCGATGCATAGTCAATCTATTTATAACGTAGAGTCCATTCAACCATGGAGTCAAATTTAAATTTATAGTGGAAGCACTGGCATCTGTGTGATATAGAAAGAACAGTCACTGTGAGAACAGAGGAAACTGCTGGCACCACAGGCACCCAGCAATGACCCCCAGAACTTGCGTGCATCATTGCTCCAGGAGGCAATCATCTCCTGCATACAAACGCTATGCTTATGATGAGCCCTTTGCAGTCTTTAGTGACAAATGCAGGTTCAGACAGTGTTTATCTGATCCTAGAGAACACAGCTGTATTCTATCTTAGCCAAGATTTTGGTTGAAACTTTCTTTGAGTGGCACCTCTTCATTAGCAAGGAGTTCTTGCATCACCAGAGAAGGAAGAGCTGTATTGAAGTTAACAGGGAAAACAGAGATGAGACCATGATTGTTACGCATCTGGAGAAGAATTTTAAAAGTTCAGTAAAACATGTACACACTTGCCAACACTACGTATTTCTATACATACGTATTTCTAAGTGTATGCATTTCCAAGCATGACTGTGCTTTCAGGATCTAGACACCTGGTATCTCAAGGTACTTGTCACTCACAACTTTTTGCTTGCTCATCTCTTGACTGGTTACTTCTTCCAAACCACATCTCCAAACACATTATTCTCCGTATCCTGGTTTCTACATACTGAGCTAAGAAGGACCTTGAGTTGCATCTGTGTAAAGATGTTTGATGAGCTGCTTTGATATGGAAAGATTAACCACAAGGAGGATATTGCACTGCAGACTGTTGGCATTTCATGTCTTGTTTTTAGTTTTTTTTTTTTTTTTTTCAGTTTTACCAGCCTCTGTAAGTTTCAGAGTTTGGCCAGGTGGTTTGCTTTAAAACAGAAAAGCCAGCTAGAACTAGCAGGAACTGGATAAACACAGGTTTTTTTTAGATCACACTTGCTCTGAGAGAATGAGACAGATGCAGGTCACGCTGAGGAGAACTAACTAAGCTGTCCCCCTCCCTGCAGCAGAGTCATTCAAACAGAGAGATGCTCGCAGGAAGGAAATGGCTGGCAGAAAGGTACTTCTTAATTGCATTTTGGTTCTGGACCCTCTGGTGAGGCAGAGACACACTGGGAACAAATGAAAGTTTTCTGAAAAAAAAATAAAAAAAGAGGAAAAAAGTTTTGCCTCTTAGAGCAGGGAAATAGTTTGAGGCTATGTTTTAATTAAAATGAATATCTGCGCTATCTTAATGTTATTGCCAGTTAAGTGTAGCAGGGTGATTTAGAGTTCTATAACACAATTATACTCCGGTAATGAAGCTCCGTAGAATTATCCTAGGAATTTAGAATGCAGAGGGGAGCAGTAGCTCTCATTTGTAATCATGTTACAACCTTTATTGTTACAGGATTTTCTGTTTTCCTCAAAGATTAACTCAGCCATATTTAAGTCTCTAGTTACATTCAAGAGAGATTGGGAATGGGTGACAGGAGCTGTTTTACTGTCCCTGCAGCGGTTTGGTTCAAGATGTTCTTTTACATGCAGAGAGCTGACTTCCTTAACCTTTTCAAAGTTTTGGACCAGATTCCTCTTGGTCTTTCTATAGGGTGACAGGAAGGATTTTAAAACATTAGCTAGAAATATCACACTCTAGTTCTGCAGGTGAGGCATTTTCCTGGCTCTGACTGGTCATCTCCAAAGCACACGAAGGACCATGGTTTCTATTTATTACATCTTCAGCTGTGTTTCCAATGCAGCATGGGATAGACACATCATAAAAATAACTAGAAGTATGTATTTAGGGTTATACTGAGTTTGACCTCTGAGGTGTACTTGGGTCAAGACTGTTTTTTGATATCTCATCTTTGGTAGGAACCAGAACCATCCATACCCTATGTAGGGAAAAGACTCAAACGGACTCCCTGTTCTACCCCAGCACAAGGACCCCCTCATTTCTCTACCCCAGGAATGAATGTGGCCCGTCCTGAATGGAGCCAGAGCTTAAGTCCATCTAACTGCCAAAGAGTTTGGGCTTGAATGAGATGCCACTTTACAAAGCACAGACACACAAAAACCTGCTCTTTCTAGAAGAAAAAAAGGGGGAAAAAATGGAGAAAGCAAGAAGCCCTGTCAATCTTCATTTCCATTTAGGAACAAATTTATTGGACATTGAGGAAAGATGAAGAAAAAACTGAGCTAACTTGACTTGAGTTTTCTATTCGTAGCTAACAGAATAAAGCAGAAATGAATCAATACAGTTACAAGAACAGTCCTCAGGAACACCTCCAACCCCCTAGGGCAGACCCCAGAAGTTTGACTAATCTCAATTTTCAGCCTGTAAATACTCTCTCCTCACTCTTCTCACTTTTTTTTTTTTTTTTTTTTTTTTTTTCATGGGGTCCAAGCTGCTCAAACAAGGTAAAGCTGTCAGCTTTACAGGAGTTTAACTGTTCAAATCTAGCATCATATTCCCGCAGATAAAGGTCCTCCAGCTTCAACCAGGTGACACTTCAAGGGTGAAGAAAAAAGGCTGGGCAATAAAAGTGTGTTTTACAAATTCCTTTCAGTTCTGTGCTACAGTTCAGTTTGAAATAAAAGAGGGTGAAAGAGATGCTGCACATCTGCAGGGGTTGTTGGTTTTTTGTTTGTTTTGTTTTGTTTTTTTTACATTTTCAGAATTAAATGCTCCTATTTATTTGCTTAAAACTAATTTTAGTTTGTACCTTTCTTTCCAGCAGAGGCTTCTACAACTCTATATTTTAGATCTTAGCAATAAGAACAGATCTTTTCAGTGTTTTTCTGCCTCCAGGCCTTCTGAAATATTACCCAGTAGTGCAAGATGCTGCTCAACATGCATAAATACTTTGCCTTTAACCTTTAGGTCAGTTCTACCTGTACCACCCAAAATGTACAATTTTTCAATTGTTACGCTTTACCTGAAGAGTAAAGGCTATCACCTCACAGCTATGTAAAAACACATAGTTCAAGCTTTAACTCAAGGAATAAATGGAGTGTTACAAGATGTATATATATATACATCTTGTATATATGTATATGTATATACATACATATATATATATATAGGTCAGTCCATTTTATGCAGAAAACATGCCTTGAGCAAGTTCCTTGGTCTCTCTCCAATGGCATGCTAAAAACTCAGAATCAGGAATAAAGACTACAGTCAAGTATCTTGGAGCTATGAGACAATATCTCAGGATTCAGGAGTCCTTGGGCTCTGATTTAGGTTTCCATGTGTCTTATTGCATTTGCTTAATGATTTTCTAGGCATCTACGGCCATAGCATCTGGGCTGCTGCCACAAATTAAATGCAATCAAACATTAAATCAAACTGTCCATGGCAGTCAGCAGACAGCAGAAACAGGCTTCCTCCTCCTGCTGCCACAACCAAACATAAATAATCCAGAAATAGTTGAAATTCATGCAAAAACACTACTGAAATAGCATCATGTGGTGCTCTTTGACAGTCAGTAGAGTCACTGTGGATTACCAGGAAATCCAGGCTTCTCAACTTGATTTTTTCTGCCATCAGAGCCCTAGCTTGCAAAAACTGGAAACATAAAGGTTTCTTCAAGTGTAGCAGAGACTGTCAGCATCAGCTAAAATAGGGTAAAAATTGTCTAAACTTTTCACCTACTCTACACCCTCTTTATATTCCCCACTATATAGAAAAACAGCCTTTTGTCTCCCTTTTGGGTTAAATCTTAGGCGTTGTTTATGCAGCACAGGACCCTGAGCTTCATGCACCAGGCTTTTGGTTGTTTATGGCTTGTTATTACAGATTTATTCTTCCAGCATGACTACTTGCATTTGCGATAGTACATGTTGAGGGAGACGAGTGTCTATAAAGAGTCACTGCCTGGTGTGAGTGTTCGTGCCTACACTTACATTTGATCCCATTTGGGATTTTATATTCTGTGTGTTACTATTGGAGTGAGTCACATACATGATCATTATCTGCCTGAGTGCTAACAGCTGGAATGCATAAATTGTCTGGTTTAAAGAAAGAATTACTAAGATGTTTTTCCAAGCAACATAACCTAAATTCAGCCCCATTTTGGGGTATGAAAAAAAAAAGCTATACCTAGTGCTAGGAAAATAAGAAGTTAACTGAATTTTTGGCTCGTATTTGCATAGTGTAGAGACTTAGTTTTTCAAAATGATCAAAAAATCCAGATATTAATTAATTCCTTTAGTCATAAGGGAGGGAGGGAGACTCTCAGAGTATGTGTCTCAGTGTATCTGTCTTCATGTGCCCATCTGCCTGCAATAGTTTTGCAGCACAGCTTATTTGCAGCATATTATCAGTTCTTCATATGGGAAAGAAAGGTCACTGTCCCTGAAGGACAAATTCCGCCTCTCTGTCCAACAAATTCCAGGAGTCATTGGTCACCCTCAGATGACAGCTCTGAATTGCAGGGCAATGTTTGCTGCGTTTATTTCTCAGAATAATTCAGTGGGCGTGTGTGAGCGGAGGAGGGTGTCGTGCATTTGGCCAAGTTCATAGTGTGAAAGAGGCAGTAGGCCACGGTCAGCTCAAAAACACCAGGGAATATTTACAGAGCAGAAAAAAAATAATCAGAAGCTGTTTACTGATTAAACTTGAAGCAAGCCCAGCCCTTCCAAAAGAGCAATCATCTGCTATTCATCACAGATTTCTGCAAGTCTGGATGCAGGAGCTATTGCAAAGCTCTGAAAGTTCTTCATGTTCAAAGTCACTTTATGTTGTGAGTAATAATGATACAGGAGCCCTTAAAAACCTTGACTTAGCCTTTCTCTAGGTTCTGGATAGAAGAAAAACATCATCAATTACAGGAGAGGCAGAGAGATGAAGTAGCATGCTTGCCGTCAGTGATTCAGCTAGGAAGCGAACCCACACTTCCGGAATCCTGCTTTAATACATTTTAATACCTCACTATGTGGATGAGGCCTTACAACACCTATAGCTGATGCTTGAATCTGAGTCAGTATCAACTACATCTTCAAGAAAAATTAAGTATTCAGGGTAATGGGTTGCTGGACAAATGGATTTCTCTTGGGTAAAAAAGTAAAACAAGGAGTTTTCAAATTCATTTGTATTCTGCACTGGAATGAAAATGAGACCTTTTGCTTTCCTATTTTTAGATATGTTTCCTAGTAAAACAAGTTTCTGCAATTTTTTGTGTCACTCCCTGCCAGCTTTGGGACCTGTTGGCCAATTCTAGCCACATTTAGGAAAGTGGAATGGAGATTTCAATAGACTTTGTGAAAACAGTATTTCATGGCACTAGATAATACAGCATTTTCTTCAAAAACAAAATAATGGAATTTCTTTGGTTACTGAGAGAGGAGTAATGGCTTTTTGGTTGTTTTCTGCCATTAAGAAAAAGAAATCAATTGCCAAGGTTTTCTCTAGCTCCTAGCAGATGTGCTGCATAGGTGGAACTGTCACATCCTAAACCTGCTCCCAATAATTAGCAAAACTCAAAAAGCAGTAACTTTCTTTCTCTGCTTCACTACATTCACTACATCAGTAGTGTACCTATGGCTTTGCCTGGCAAACCTTCTAATATCTTGAGAAAAATGAGGAGGGAAAAGAAGACCAGGTTGGTACTGAGTGTAGATTCTGAAAGAGAAAATGAAGCAAAGGGAAAAAGGAATATCTGGTAGAACAGATCTTACATCCTAGAGCAAGATGTGGTTCATAGTACTGGACTCAAAAGCAATATGAGAATTCAGAGAATAAACAAAGCCACATACAGGAAACTTATCAAAGAGACATCACTTCGGATGTTACCCGGGCCAGACAATTGGGTTCTGCAGCCAGGATCTTCCTTTGGCTATTGAAATAGAGAATGAGCTGTCAATGGACATGGCTCTTAAACTGGCTTGAACAGTGCCTCTGCACATTTTGGGGAAAGTCAGTTTATTTCTGTGTTTCTCTTCTCTGTATACTGAGGATATTATTTATCCTATGTACTGGGATGCTGTAAAGCTTCATCTGCTAAAACTGTTGTTGCTCCTTGTAACTGCAGAGTGTTACCAGAAGAGATTACAGAAGCACAACTGAATTTCACATTTGAGCGGCAGTCCTTTGCAAGGCTCTTTTTACTTTGAAGACAATATATCTCTTTTCTCCAGTGAAAACTCAGCCTACTTGGATTCATCTTGCATATCAAGGTAGACCACATACGCCTAATTTTTGGCTATCTTTGCTTCACCTGTTCTCACTTACTCTTGAGGAAAGACTATATAAGTGTTATTTGGGCTTGCTTCCCACTTTGAAATGTCTACCTAAAAATAAATGATGCAAGAGGGTGGACTGCTTCTCTTCCACTTTCTTTGGTAGAGATATCAACACGAATTACAAGACTGGCTGCAACAGGTCAGAAATACTCATCTGAAATCTTCTTCTGAAGAATTCCATTGGAATCCAGGTACAGTCTTATTTCCAATTATTTTTCCGTTACGGATGTCTGGTACTTCTGTGTAGCCTGTCCAGATAGTTATATGTCCCTTGCTAACTGTGAGATAACCAGCATAAGTGCACCCGTGGTATGATCACATATTATTTTCCATTATAGGAAAATGTTTATAGTTGCATGACCATAGGTGAAGTATAAGGCTTGTCACAGATCTATGCAAGAATTCTTTGATGCACATGGATGAGCTTAGGGTGCACACATGACACCCCGGCACAGCAAATTCAGCCCACATTATTGTATATCATTTATGGTTCATGTATATAGCGAAGCGTGAGCTTCCTCAAACCCCCCACATTTTTGTAGACCTGATTGCATGTGCTGAGTGGACATACCTGTATATTCCACCCAGGTATCTGCCCTCTCAAAACTGCAAAATGGGCAAGAAAATCATGTCCCAGAAAATCAGAATACTGTAAGACGTACCTGAGGTAGGCATGTGGAAAGTCCATGTGAGAATCAGGCTCATCATCCTATCCCTCCTGACATTCAGCCAAGAACTCATTCATCACATCCTTCTTTCTAGCAGAAAGGACCATCCCCTCGCAACTAACAGAGCCACAAACAACCTTGTTAGGTTGTCATCTGGGATGACTCATGGATTTTTCCTTTTTCTCACAATTTATGCAGGATGTTGGGGTTACTGGGACCACCTTGTCTTTCTGCTCCCGTTTCAGTTTTGTGAGTTAGCAGTGGAATTTTCAGATCTAGGGCTGTTCAGTCAATCTTGTCCAAGTGCTAAAAATCATCAAAATAAACTCTTTTAAATGGAAAGCAGAAATTTGAAGGGAGCCAGAGCTGTAGGAATTGTGACAAATAAATGGCTTTTTTATTCATTAAAATTCAAATGCAGATACATAACCAACAGCTCCAGTGAGGATTATGGGAGTTCTGTATTTATGAGGAAGCAAAAATTTTATGAATATTGAGATTGGCTATTTTCTACCTACATACCTATTTTTTATAACAATACTAACATTTGCCAGTCCAGCAATAAGACTATTCATTTATGCAGCAGCTTTCATTCAGAGATCTCTGAACACTTTACTAAGATTGGTTGATGAAGCTTCATACAACTCCTACAGAAGCTAATAATGAATTGTTATCCCCTGTTTACAAATTTAGAAATGTTTGCACAAAAAGATCAAGGGATTTTGTCCAGAGATTAAAGTTGAGAATGTGATAGTGCTATGGCACAATCTGAGAGTAATGATTACTGAAGTTCTCCTCCAACCAAGGGATTTTATCACTGTAAAAACAGAGCTGGAGGAATGAGCGTTAGTGCATTAACGGATGGTCTGAACTTGAAGCATGTCAATCTCTCAAAATAACTGCCTATGTGCACACTTTTAGTCTATGGTAAATGACAGAAATTTATTCCCAGAGATCAGCATCAATATTGTATGAATTAAATAACATCTCAGGAAGGCAGATCAGCTCAGAGCTGTGCACTAAATAGCTATGTTGCGTCTTGTATTCACTTAGTTTAAGTATCTCTACATAGCACTGAATTATGCCATGTAAATGTCACTTTTATGGATAAGGTCAATTTAAAATATGTTCCCATCAGCAGCAACAGCAGCCACAATGACAACAACAACAACAACAAAAGATGTTTTAAAGGTTGTCAAAATTTCTCCCCTAAAAGATGTTTTAATGAAATTTCCTTTTGCTTTAAAATGAATTTGAAAGGAGAAATTCAGTCATAAAGTTTACGTGAAAAAAAAAACAAAAAAGTGTCAAAATCAAAGTCGAAATAAGCACAGAATAAACAGAACATACATTTTCCCTAACTCATGAAATTTAAAAGATGCTTAAAAGCAAATAAATATAGAACTAGTGTCTGTTTGCAACAAGAAAAATCTTCCAGAATTTCAAAATATTGAACACGATAGATCTGGGTCTTCCCTTGCCCTGATATGGTCTTCAGAATAAGACTGTAAGAGGTATCACAAACTACCTCTGACAATTAGGCTGTTTCTGCACTCAGATTCTTTTCTCTCTCCCCTTCTCTCTCTCTCAATCTCTTTTCTTTTTTTCCTTCTTTTTTTTTTTTTCTTTTTTTTTTGTTCCTGATATGTCTCTTTATGTGATGAAAATTACTGGACCAGATAATCTCCAAGCAATTAGTTGGCTCAGCTGAGATAAAGTTACATTAAGAGACTTCAATGGCAGAAGGGATTATGATGATGGGGCAGAGAGGTAGAGAATAATTTAATTTATGGATTCCCAAAAATATTTTTCTTGTCACCTTCACTAGGCACTGTGATATAGCAGGTTTTGGCTCTAGGTTACAACCTGAGCATGTGCAGCAGGTGGCATTATGTTGTACTGGAAGCATTCACATCCTGTTTTGAAGTAGATTTCGCATCATAAGTGCTGCACATACTGCTGCCTGGGATCCTCTCATTTAATCTGATGTCTTGCCTCTCACTCACTAATTTTTATTAGTCCCCTTCTTTCTATTTATGCTGTAACACCTCTTTAAATCAAATACAGAGGTCTTTTTAAGGGTTTTAACTGGCAGGCATTCTACAGCATTCAGCTGTTGTAGTAATTAATTACTACTGCTATTTAGAGTCACACCTCCATCTAAGTTTGAATTTGTCTTTGAAGTTGGCATTCATTGGGCTTTGTTAGAATTTTTTTTTTTTTGATTTAACAGCATTTCCCTAACAAATCTCTGCTCCATGTAGGTATTGAAAGACCACGATCAAGTTGTTTTGTTCTTTATCCCATGCAATACAACCAATGTCTTTTGGAAACTGGCATTTAAATTGCCTCATCAAGAGGTGAAAATACAACCCTCTGTAAACAAGTAACTTTTCCTCTAGACAGGGACAAGGCCACAGTTCTCATCTCAAGTTATTTTAAAAAGTGCTTCAAAGGGAGAAGTTGCAAAAAAATTCACTGATATTTGCTCTTTTCTCTAAGACTTACATACCTGATCCTTGTCTGTTCCCGCCAATTTCAAATAAAATCATTTTTTTTTTTTTTCCTTTTGCAGGGAATCACATTCTTAACTATGCAATATTGCTAGGATGGAGAATGTGGGAGAGAAGAAAGTGCTGGAGGCTTTTATATTACCTTGATATCCGTCTGTGGCTTGATTCATGCAATGGCAATGCCATCATTCCTTAAAATCTCTGTTAGACAATTTTTTTGATGACCTGAATCAACTCAGTTCTGTGCCCAGATTCCCGGGCACAGTAGAAAGCTTAAAGTGATGTTTCTTTTGCTGTCCCTGATGACCAGTACCCGCTACAGAACTTTTCTACAGCTAGCACTCAACGAGAACATCTGCCAGCATCAGAGCAGAAGGTTCATAGTCCAATGGATTAATGACTCTTTGATTGACTTGGCGGTGTTTGATGTGTTGTAGATATGCTTACTCTGTGTCTCCTGTCTCTTTATCTTCCCTGTATAGTTACGCTGACAATCTCGCCACTTCCTTCCTCAACTGGCACAAGGAGTGTCTCAACATATTTTTTTTTGCCTTTGTTTCCTGAATCTTCTCTGCTTTCCAACAAGCAATTTGCTCCATTTTTGTAAGGGAGGGCTTTATAAATGTGATAACTCACTTACAAAGGAAAGCACTTGGTGGCCCTACACCCTGACATATGTGGCTCCATGCTTTGTGCCACAGGAGTGGAAATGGCTTCCTACTGTTCGAGTTATGCGGCAGAGAAATCTCACTCTAGGCTGCCAGCCAAACACTCTGCTTCCCACCAAAGCTTCTTATCATGTGTGGCCCTAGTGAAAAGCACAGCCCAAGCTGCAGCACGCTGCTGGGCTCTTTTCCCATGTCTGGGAATGTGAGAGATGCTGGAGCTGTGAATAAGAAAGCAGGAGCTTGGGGTGCCAGAGTCCCAGCAGAACTGATGAGAAAAAATCTGAGGCCTGGGAAGGAGTTAGAAATACAGAAAGAGGGAATGAAAAAGAACGAAGTATTTGACTGTATGCTCAATAGGAGCCTGAGCATATGATTGCTCTAGAGATAAATAAGTGGCTCTGTATCAAGATCTCAGACCTCTTTCCCAATTGAAATATCAATGGTTTTTTTCCATGGTTTAAGTTGTGATGTTTTTGTGTGTGTGACTAACTCAGATTTCATCCTACAGGGATTTCTTGACTCATTGAGACCATTTATGGATGCTCTAGATATGTTTCACTATCAAGAAGGTGTAAATTCATAAAATCACAGAAAATAAACGTGAAAATAAGAGGTCATCTAGTCCATCCCTGCCCCAAGGCTTGATCAGGATATCTAAATCTTTTTTGACAGTGTTTACTTAACCTGCTTTTAAAAAACCTCCAGTGGTTTTTATCTCATAGTAATCCATTCCAATACTTAACAGTCCTTACTGCTAAGTGTTTTTCCTTCACATCTAATCCAAAATAAACCATTATCTGTATTTTATCATCTCTTATGAGACACAAAACATTTGCTTTCAGGTGATGAGGTTGCACTTTCCAGTTGAAAAGGTACTACTCAGGGTGTATCAGCAGCAGGTCTGTCCTTGGAATTCAGATATTCCTGTATTTTTCACTGTATGTGTACTTTTTTTTTTTCCATGCAAAAATATTCATTATTTTTTCTACCTCTTTCTTTATATTATCTCCCTCACCGTGCTACCTTACTCCCTGTCTGTGTGTCCATTCCTCTCCCTCTGTAAATCTGCCGGCTCTTTTCTGCCTTTGCATTTGCAGTACTTTCATTCTCCTCTCACCCCACAGAGGGCGAGAGACAACGTATGAATTTCACTTAGTTTAAGCAGATGCAGCTCCATCAGCTGATATTGGTGGTAGCCGGACTCACATGCCCCTATGTCAAGGATAGCTCTCCATTTTGTCCTACTGGCCCTTCTCTGAACTATTGATGTAAATAGGTGGCAAAAACGTCCCTCATGCAGGCTGTTACTCTCAAATGAAAACATGACATATCCATAAAATGTGATCTATGTGTAATCATCACACACATGCCTTCAGATAGGGGAGCGAAGTGACTCGCTAATTAAGTTTTACAATCTAGCGGTCGTGAGAAAGATAAAAACATGTCCCCGGTCAATCCATTACAAAAAGAACAGAACATCTGACCTTTTCATCCTGCCTTCCGTTTGCACTCACTAGATCCATAACCTTTTCCAGCTGGAACGGAAAGTTCAATTAAGTTTTGTTGGCTCAGAAAACTGCCCATGTCCTGGAGAGTAGATTAGGCACTCAGGGGCTGCAATTATCCATCTGGTACCACTTCAGCTATAATATCTATATATTTATATATATAGATATATTGCCATTGCTTTCAAGGATAAACATTGTACTGAGTTGCTCAGAGAAGGGTCACAAGCCTTATCACTAGGGTCTCTCCTGAACCCTGAACAACCATGTTCAGTGCATGATAAATCCAATATATCAACAGAGCTTCTGCCACCCATTGCATCAGAGGGAACATGTGAAAGGGGAAAGGATTCATGGTATGTCATGTTAACTTTCAGGTTTTCATCTGTGTCAACTCACTGATTCATGGATGTTACCTTCCCTGTATTCTGAGTGAGGCATATAAAACATTAAGAAATAATTTAATGCCATTGAAAAAGAAAAAAAATTGTGTGTGTATATATGTGCATATATATATGTGTTTAGCTAATCTTGTATATATAGCTAATACTTTTGAGGACAAAGTGCTTGGCCTTGGCAAATAATTCATGCAGTTACATCAAAGATGAGGCACTGAAAGCAACCAACGCATCAATCATCTGACCGATCGATAATGCCCACAGAACATGCAATCAAACTTAATCAGACTCACATAGCCTCAGGATTAGAGAACATCTTAGCTCCTCACCACACACAGAGAGGCCTTCATGGGCTCATCTGAAAGTCTGTTGTCCAGATTTTTCCTTTTTGGGCTGTTTCTATCCTATTTGCCGATCTCCAACTCTCTCAAAGGGGAGAAAACCTGCCTCAGATCGTTGCACCTTAAGAAGGGATGTGCAGCATACATGTTGTTTCAGCATAAATCACAAGCTCAGTGGACAATAAAACCGGCAATACAAGACTCTGCCTTTATCATGGCTTTATAAAAAGTCTTTTGCCTTATCCAGTGGATACTAGGAAAGCTAACAAACAAACTTGCTTTATATTGCAGCAGGCAGTGTCTTGTGTTGTAAGCTGCCAGTAGTATGAGACAAACAAGTATCTTTTTACAAATGTATCATGAAAATACATTTTTTCTGCTCAAAATGACAGGAAGAGGCTGCCTCACCCTATTGCCCTTACTAAAGGAATGTTGAGCTTCCCAAATCAGAAGTTCTCAGATTTGGGAAAAGTCACTTTTGAGTACAAACAGAGCTCTCACTTCAATGACTGATGACCATATCTCCTTCTTTTTTAAAAGAAGGGATGTTATATGAGAGAAAGGCAGCAAGAGGTCACATCATCAAGTCCTGCAGTTGCAGCCAGAAAATAGGCACACCTAGCTCCATTTGTGCTATCAGTAGGATTCAGACACATTCATCACGTCACAGATAGCAATCTGTTAACAACCTCTCTGTTAGCCCTCAACTAGCCATTTTGCCCAGGCGGTTTGGCTGCCTTGATGACCAACCTCCTGCTGCTAAAGCAAAGACTTCTCCTTGCAGAAAATACTGAGACAAGTACAGAAAATGTGTCACGGATATTTCCCCCTTTACTTCATGGCATGGATCTTTTCCTGGGGAAATAAAGACCCTAGGTCACAGGTTTGCAGTGGCTACTGCAAGAACTGAGAGAACCTTCTTTAACCTACTCCAAAAAACACTTTTTCCAGACTGCAACAGGCTGATAACCATCTACAGCCTTGATTCCAAGATTTCCCAGTTTCTTCTTTCTTATTTTTTTTTTCTACCTTCAACACGTGCAAAACCTCATTAAATCATTCTGAAATGTTAATGTCTATTAGGGAGAACCATGCCACACGATGGGCCCAGAAGCATCAAGGACGGGGCCGTTGTTATTCCAGGCTTACAGAGCGGCAGTCTGGACTTGGTGGTCCACTGCACACAGCCGTCACGGTGCGGTGGCTACAACCCAGATACACCCACTCTCACTGCGGGGATCACAAGGATCCCACCCTGAAACAGCCCAGTCTCGCCCTTCTTGGCCACCACAGTGGGCTGAGTCTGCTAATCTTGTGAAACCGCCTGCCTTTCCCCCACTGCTTCCTGCGCTCTGCCTCATTAGCTGCTCAGTCCTCTTCAGCGAGGAGACAGGGATCTGGCAGGAAGGTGTAAACAGTCAGTTTAATTGGGTGTTTAGAACAAAAAAAGCAGTGGCAGTGCTGTCATTTTCAAGCTAGCTTACAAACAGGCAGTTTGAAAATCATTTCCTCCCATCTGCACAGAGTTAAATCTCCCAACACTTGCAAGCGGACGTCTCTCCAAACATGGGAGAAACAAACAAACAAAGAGTGCCCTTTCAGAGTATGAGACAGTGTTTCTATTTTGGCTGATATCCTGTCCTATAAAACATCTTTTATCATCTCTCTGGAGGCTCTCTGCAAGACAGGGACTACTCTTCTTTTTCTCCCCATCCACCTTTGGCTTACTATGATGTGCATAAATGTGATGTGCACCTCTCTGCCTTTCATCATCTTCCTCCCAGCAACTTTCTTGGTCTGGTGGACACTGCCAGCTGCCAACACATCCAGGTGTGAGGATGACAGACACCTGCCATCACATCATACCTGGGTACAGAAATGGCTACTGATACCTTTTTGGCTGCTCCTCTTCACGCAGTCCCCTACAATATCCGTGCCCTAGAAATAAGATTTTTTTATTATTATTTTATTTTCCTTTCTGGTGGCCTGTGTTTAAACTCTTTGAAAAGAAGAAGAAGAAAAGAACTTACTAAAAAGTGTCCAGAGACTTCCTGCCTGTGCCTATAAACACAGATGTGGATTTATTTGTGTTGCTTGGAAACCTGCGTCAGTCTGTCCCTTCATGTTTATTTAAAATCACTTCT
This sequence comes from Nothocercus julius, assembly GCA_013398735.1. Lineage (NCBI taxonomy): Eukaryota > Metazoa > Chordata > Aves > Tinamiformes > Tinamidae > Nothocercus > Nothocercus julius. The sequence goes on from VZSV01000103.1 coordinate 772,159, forward strand.
AATATAAAAAGACATAGCCATAAGGCTCAAGAGTGAAAGTTTGCAAGGGTCACTGGTTCTGCAACCAGAACCATCTCTCTGCTCTATCCTCTGAAGCCACACAGAGCATTTCCATACAAAAAGGACCCTGCTTATAGAGTACAGGCACCTTCACTGCCTTCGAGTGTGCATGTGTGGCAGAGTTGTTCCTGCTGTGTTTGAGGTATCTGCATGACATGCATCCCCTTGCTGCTCCGTGAAACTTCCCTCTTGGATGCATAGATCCAGCTATCACGCTGTGAGGCGTGATATGACAGATGGTAGAGATTTTTGTGGAGGAAACTCACACCCTTTGGTTTTACCTTCCTTGCTGACATGTCTGTTTTCTTACATGGTTTTAAAGAACCTCCTAACTCAATATACCAGCTGTCTTTACTCCTTGTTTGGGGGTTTGGTACTTTCTTGGGGCAAAACTATAAGAATATAGTTCCTACATAAATATCTCCTAGAAATGGATCCAAGGTTTTAGTCCCGTGCTGATAACAAGCCCAAAGAATTAAAAAGTCCAGGTCCAGATCTGATCTCAGGCACAATTCGACAGTGCCTTAATTTAAAAGATCTTTTTAAGCACTCTACCTCAATTCTTATTGCTACCTTTTCTTTTAGTAAAATGAAAATGATCTAGAACCAAAAATTGAAATTTAACAAGTTCTGAATTTAATAGATTCATAAATTTTGAACATGAGACAATCATGATTAACTGCTCTAGTTCTTCGTATAACCAAGCCCATAGATTTCTTCCACTTACTGGTTTCTCCATGAAACGCAATGAGGTCTGCTTTACGCAGAGACATGCAGTCTTTAGCATCAGTTTCAGGATGGACAACCTAACCATATTTCCTGAACAGGATTTTCTAGTGATTTATCACCTTCACTGGAAAACAAGTGATGCGTCAGTTCAGATTTGAACTTCTCTAGCTCCACTTTGATGGAAGTTAGAACTTCTACAGAGAGACAGACAGAAATTAAAAAGAGGAAATAGCGTGTTGTCTGTCTTTTTGCATATCTCATTTCCCATCACAGGATGGTAATGTAGCAGCTGAAGTGCCAAAATGAAAGGGTGTTTTGAGGAGCTATTGAGCACAGTTGTATGCAGAATATCCAAGAAATTTCGTAAGTCTGATTCTGCTGATGCTCCCTGCCTGAAGCAGAACTGTAACAGCAACTAGTTTAGGGAAAACAAACTTTTGGTATGTCAGAACCACACCTCTGATCTTTTTTTTTTTTTTTTTTCCTGAGTTCCCTGCCTATAAATAAGGCTTTTTTTTTTAACTGAATGTCTCTACATAAAATAAAGCCATGAGGGCTTAGAACACTGTCTAATTTTTCAACTTCCTACACTGGGATTTGATTGTTTTCCATGGCCTTTTGTGCTCTTAGTTTATGAAAAATCAATACTTTAATATAGAAAACGAATCCCCTGGCTATCTATTTAGAGCAGTATCACCTCCAGCTCTGTCGCTCCCGCTCTTGCGTTCACTGCACTCTAAGAAACTGGCACATGCATCAGTCAGCCAGTGTAGGAATTGGGATGAGCACAGAAGGGTGTCACATTACCATCAATAAGGACTTTGCACCCTCCACTTCGCTTCTACAACATGGATAAATAACCAAAAGGATGAAACTGGCAGAGATATCACAGACTCAGTGCTATGTGGCTGACCGGAGGTATTCTCATTTAATAACCTTTTCTTTCCAATATCTCATTGGAAAGTACAGAATCATTAAAATAAATTGAATAAGTGTTTTTATTTTTTTTAGTACCAAAAAGTTAAAACAAATAAGAGATGTCTTTTGGAAAATAAGGCCATCAATATTTATTTTGATGATCACAAGAAAAAAAATGCAGCAGATCTTAGATGTCATTCATTTTCACTAAAAGTAAAATTAAGATTGAAATGAAATCAAGTTGAAAATAACATATTCCAACAGATTCATCTCAGCTGTGTTTCGGGTTTGCTATCTTGGATGTCTGTGCTGGGGCTGGAAAGTTGTAACACAGGTCATTATGCATTAAGCCAGATGGCACAGTTATTCTTAGGAGGACACTCAGGAAAGGCCAAATCTTTGTGTGCCAGTAACGGATTTTGTACAAGAATGGAGTGGTGGACATGACAGGGTCATTCTTTCACTTTATTTTGTTGTTGTTGTTGTTGTTGTTGTTTTTGTTGGTCTGACACTTCCTGCTCTGAGTCCACATGTCCTGGTCACACACCTGGTGCTAAGAGATGTTGCCCTTTCCTTGCTTCTTCTCTCCCACTGCAAAGGTGAAGGGAAGAAAATATGAGGACCATCTATTTGAAACAGCATGAACATGTCATGATGGCCTTCCCCTTCCCTCGGGTTTCAAACCAAGCAGCTCTTTCCTCCACACCTCCAGCGGGCACCCTAAAGCAGATCTGAAAAGAGTGGGCATAAGTGGTGTCTGCAGGTAAGTAACCACCTTCTGTGCTCAGGGAGCTATTTTTGACTAGGTATGAAGTAACACGTGACACAAAATGCCAAGTAGTCAGAGCCCAAGCCGTGTACTTCTAACCTCCTGCTCTGAAGTAAAAATAAACCTTAATAAAGGGCTGAGGAAGCTTAATGGGCAGTGGAAATGCAAAAAGGAGAATAAGAAGAGAAAGAAAACCATCTTAGGATGAGTCTGTGCACAGACAAGGGGATGCAATGGGATGTCTCTCCGTTTGACTTATGTTTTGTCTTTCTTCTCACTCTCAGTCCTCATCACCCAGTCCTGGGGTGATGTCAAATGTCCTGTCCTCACTAAAGGTGCTTGAAGATTTTAGGACCATGCTTAACAAAAGTTCAGGCTGTGTCAAGCAGAATGAAATTACCTACAGAGGGCACCCATGAAAACAGAGGGCACCATGAAGGGCTCTGGGAGCACTTGCCTGGCTACCAACATCTGCAGTGCCTCATCTGGAGACCGCAGGCTGTTTACTTTCCCATCCATTATGCCTCAGTTTCCCCCACCATAATACAGAGCATGGTTTTCCCTTTGGCTCTGCTCTTTCAATGGTGGTTACACCCTCGTGAATGGGCTTTTAATGACTATGGCAAAATGCTATGCAAAAGTTAGCCGTTTTATCCACTGCAGTGATGTCCTCTGTCTTCAGTGCGTTCAACCTCAATCTGCAATGAGCGCCTTCTGTTGGATGCGTGGATACTTGAAAATTAAAGCCAGCTCAGAAATCATCCTACAACACAGAAAAGAGGGGCTCAGAGGAGAAATCAGAGCACATGGCTCTGCACAGGAGCTGGTCCAAGAGCAGCAGTAGGAGGTAGACAGAGGTGGGTTGTTTTAAGGTCAGAAGCAATTTATCTTTCCATTATAAGGAGCAAAAAAACCCCTTTTATTTGGAAATAGGAGAGGAGGAAAAAGAAAATCCCAACAAAAAATGATACTTTTTAAACAAGTTAAAAGTTTTACCTCTCATTTTAAGAAGTGTTGACAATGTTATAACTGGAGCAGGAGAAAAAAAAAAAAAAAGCCGTCACTAAAACTCAGGAAATCTAACTCTAGGCAGAGCTCAAGCTCAAACATTTAAACCATGGAATTACCTTTCTTAGCCTGACAATACCTCCCAGTTCATTAACATTCACAGTTAAACCTAGGGAATTCAGCAAAAGTCAGGGATCACAGAGGAGTGACCTCAGAATTAGAGATGGACCTGAACCAGCCCCCTGGGTCAGGTCAGAACGTCACTAAAGGACAAGCTGGGGGTTCAGTTTTGCAGCTCAGACCGATCTATAATTCATTATGTATCTCTGGTATTTCCAAGAAGGCTACATTTGTGATATTTAAATGCCAAATCTTTGTGCATTTTTAGATTCAAACTTTTGTTGTTATTTTTGAGGTTCTTGAATTTTTGCTCTTCCCCCTCTCCTTTTGGTTTCCACACGAAACCAGAGAGAGTGAAAGTCCTGGAAACATCCCAGACAGACAGAGTGGATTCTTGATATTTTAATATCAAGGACATGTTGAACTAGTGATCCTCAAGTTCACGAGTTGGTACACTCCAGCTTTCAATACAGCACTTTTATTAGGGAGAGGAAAAAGGCAGAAAAAAAAAATGGAGAGGCAAAACTATTCCCTGTGGGAACATCACATTTATTCCTATGGATGAACAGACCGAGGAGGCTTTAAATGATAATAACAACTGAGCAGATAAGCAGATTTCTGCAGTAGACAGCATGATACTTGGTAAAGGGGAAAAATCAAAAGCAGGGCAGGAGAATGTAGTGTTGGTGAAGGCAAGGCTAAATGACAAAAAGTGTTTCAAACAGACAGGGATCAAGAGGCTGGTGAAGGCATTAAGTCCCTAGGAAATAGCATGGACAAAATGGTATGTGAGTGATACTGCAAACAGACACAAAATTACCCACACACTCAGGCTGAATTTTCTCCAGAGCAGAGGTACATGGGGCTGGAGGCTGGCTGTGCCCTGTCTCAGCAAAACTACTGAAGACTGGAGCAAAATTTTGCCATTTCTTGTATTTGTCATCTTAGATGGTCTCACAAATACATATAAAGGGGAAGCAGAGATGCTCCTTTCACAGTGGCCTGTGCCTCTGCCAGCAGTCATGGAACCACAAATGTAGTCCTCATATCCCATGCATAAATGAAAAGATATGTTTGCATTTCTCACCACTTGTCAAAATTGTCAAAGAAACTTCTGAGTATTTTGGAGGCTGATAATTTTATATATGTATAAAATATGCACAATTAGTTGAAATTCTTCACAGAAAATCTTGTATTTTTCATTGGCATTTAACCTCCTCTTCCCCTTGCAATCAAAGTCTCTTAAATAGAAATTGAATCAAATTTGATTCCATTTTGGCACTTTTATCTTTTTAAAGGAAAAAAAAATGATGGACGCAGGAGAAAACTTCTGATGTAAAACACAAAGCAATATGTATCTGCAGAGAAGAAGAAAATCTTCTAAAACCTAATCCTGTGGAGCCCTAGAATTAAGATGTCAAAGGAAGGAACATAAAGAAAACAGCAGAAGCAAGAAAGAAAAACATTAGGGGAAATAGTGATGGAGTTAAAATACACTGATGGTCGTCTTCATCATGCCCTGAGCCACAGCCATGTTATAATGTAATTAGCATCAGCCACAGACGATGGAGGGCTGGGGGTAGGTTGCAAAGCCCACAGTGCTGTGGGAGGTGAGGTGAGTGATTCAGTAATGGATACTCTTCCTTCAGTCACAGCGTTAAGCAAACAGTTGCAGCAGAGTATGGGATAAATAGTCTGAATTAAAAGAGGATCTGCTGTTTGCAGAGGGAAATATATGGCAAAAGGCTGTATTTGGTTGAGATCTAGTGGCCCCTTGTTCCCCTGAAGGGGGACAACATTTGTATGAACAAGGGCTCCTCTGCCAACCCTTTGGGATAATCTCTGAATTTGTACTGCTGAGCTGCTGAGAACAAGTGCAATATGTCCCACTTTCCATATTTCAATTCAGACAGCTGATAAAAGCTTCACTCAGTGGCCAAAGCTGACTTGGTGTGGTTGCAGAGTATCTCACCATGCCATTTCAGTTTGAACAAGAAATCATTTCCCTTGTGCAATGATCTTACTATGGGACATGCTGCATTTCTGTGCTGAGATAACAGTTACATGGTGATGAGTGGGTAGACCGTCTTCCTTAGTAGTCTGAAAAGCCCCTTGGGCCCCTAAAGACTGAGAAGCTCCATAAGATGATTAATGGCAATACTTGTATTAAAAGAGAGATGGAGAGGAGATTTGGGAAACGTGAGCCCTGTAAGTCTTGATTCCAGCAGTGGGGGGTTATAGATACTGGCTACACTAATCAGCAACAGAAGAGGGAAACCATCCAGGGAATTGCGATTTAATTAAAGATAGCTGCCATGAATTCAGGAAGAAAAACAAGCCCAAAATATTGTATGAAAGAGCACACAAAAAATAAAAGATGCCAAGACTGATGGGGGAACATTATTAACTTTTGAAGAGGATAAAACTGACCATCTATCCACAAATATTTTCTTCACCTTCTCTCCTTAATGCTTTCCTGTTCCTTCTTCTTGGCCAAGAGCTGCACAAGGAAAGATTAGGGTGGAGAACAGTTGCTTGGGCTAGGTAGTGGGCCCTCCAAATCAAGGAATATGGACAGAAAGAGGACATCTGAATGATTTTTTCTCTTAGCTGTCCAGGGACATCAGGTCTGAGGGCAAGATTTTTTAAGTTCGGAGGGTAAAATACATCACTGTCAGAAACAGGGAGTATAGCTCCTGACAATTTCATTTTTTTTTAGCAAATAAATGTAAAAGGAGAAAGTCCGTACCATCCACCTCTATTTTGAAGCAAATCCTGGGACTGGATCAGTTCTTTCCTTTTCTGCTATATTTTTGCCATCCTGTTTTTCACTGTTAGATATGTGCATGTGTAAAGGGAATCTGGAGACCATTATTTGGATGCATTTTCCACAACAGCAGAACAAAAATTCCTGGGCTAGCCCATTCAAATTTGAGAGTTTTCTGAACAGCTGGAAATATCAGGTCCAGGTCCCCAACAGCAACAAACAGGAGGGCAGTTTTTGTTTTTATTTTTTTGCAGATGCCCAGACATGGAAAGTTTTGCTTTCCACTTGCAGCTGTTGTCAGAACAACATACTTATTTTGGTCACCTTATTGTATAAACAATACTACAAAAATCAAGGGAACCCAACAATGGACAAACAGCATGATAGCAGCATTTGATGATCTCAGCTTTTCTTGAAAGGTCAAAGAAAGAAAAGCTGTTTGGAAGAAGGAGGGACCTGTCCAGATCAGACATATTTTAAGAGGAAGAGGCAGAGGAGACACACTACAATCACATGTAAGGGTTCATATGAGTTTCAACTCATCGTTTCAACTGATGGGCAAAGACCTAATGCTGTGGGCTACGGAGAGAGACTGACCCTTTGCAAAGTGGGAAGGGTGCTCCTGTTCAGCAGCTGGGCAAAACCATCCCCCTGCTTTTTTTTCCCTCCAGTGGCTGAACTATAGCATGAACTTGCCAGATAATCTGTTGAACCTTCAGTCCAAGTGTAGGACTCAACATGGTGTTGGAAGCTCCAGATTCAAACCCTGATGCCGACTCCAAGACTGCAGCCAGAGGTCGCTGCTTTTGGACTTCAGTTTTCTGTTCCACTGGATGGGTTCAAACATCTCCTCCCTTGTGCTACGACACATCTCTAGCCCTCTAAACCCATAGCTGTCAGCAAGATTTGGTGCTTCCAGGTGCTCCAAGGGAAGCCAGGGCTGCAGAGCAGTGGCTCCTTTCCTCAGTGAGCACTTCTGTTGTTAATCATCCCCAAACTCCAGCACAAACAGGCATCTCCCAGAGGAGAAGTATGCATGATGCCAGTGCCGCATTCACGCTAGGTTAGATGAACAGCTTCATTTTATGCCTGGGCTCTGGGCAATATTAATTCTTTAAGATAAGGTTAGGTCTGAAACAGCTGTCAAAGGCATCACTTGTAAAGCTGGGATCCATCTCTTTTTATCTGCCACTTTCCCTTGCCTTTTTTTTTTTCCTGCATCTCTTGTCTTAAACTACTCTAATCTTCCTCAGAAATCATGTCTTTCCTTTTTGCTTTCTTCCTTGGATGATCTTCAGCTATAGAAAGGCAGATGACTTTTCAAGTGACCTTACCAGAGAGTCCAAGATATACATGATCTCTGCCAGAGATAGCTGCATTTTGGCCACCAAAAACATAGGGGATGGTATCACACTCAACTGCATGAGATGCTACCCTGATCTTCTGAAGGGAAGAGACCCAGGAGTCCTTCTCCTGGAGGGACTGTAGTAAATGGCCCTTGGGCCCAGCCCCACTAGGAGCAACCCCAGGACATCTCCAGGGCATCAGCTTAGAGGAGGCCTTTGGAAGCGGACAAGTGAAGACGAACATCTTCATGAGCACATATCAGAAGACTGCATGTTTCTTGTTTTTCCTTTCTCTTTTTCCCCTCTCCCTGAAAGGGAGCATAAATTAAGAGTTTATCTGTAATTTTCTCAGCAGGACAACTGCATTGAAGTGCCAGGCAGGATCCCCCATTGTATAAATCAATGTGTTTTATCACAAGCTTGGGCCTTCTGGTAATAAACTAAACAAGAGCTGCTGCTTTCTTCATGGATGTAATCAGCAAACAGGTGAGCACAAGAGCTTTCCCCGTACTAATGGGAGAAGGGGGGAGACTGTTAATTTGACCTGGAGTGTGGATTTAGTCTCTCCTGCAGCGGAGCTGCTTCTGCAGTTATCTTTCCAAGTCCAGCCTCTGTGGCTTTCTGTCTTATTTCCAGTCCAGACATGCTCTGGAAACCATTACCATATTTATAAAGCTACCTGGTCTCACAGAGCATGCATGAAAGGGTTAGAAAGACCTATCTATTTTACCAGCTGTGCAGCCAGCATTTGTAAGTGAGAGAAGGAAGAGAAGAAGAAGAAAAAAAAAAGAGGTTATTCTGCACTTACAGTGTAGGAAAAATATATACGGTTCATCACTGATAGCAGCCATTAGCATTAGAAAATAGAGCTGCCCATCTGGGCCTGGCAAATCTGTCCTTGATGGCAAGCAGCAGCCTTCCACATCCCCCCTCCCTCTGCTGTCCCTACAAGACACTTTTACCAGAGTGCCAGGGCAAATTTCAGTGAACAGGCCTTATTTTCTTGCACTATAGGGTAGATAAGTGGAGAACATTGGCTGGAGATAAGGACATTTAGAGGACAGCGGGCAGGAGGAGCCAGTGCTTCAACTCCTCACTCCTGGCTCAGACGTGGTTTTACTGAGTAACGTTAGCCGGGCAGTAACATGAACTTCTTTAACCATTAAAGAACATGAGTGAGTGGCCACTGTTCCTTGGATGGGACATAGGATCTAAAACCATGACCAGAGCCATTTTTAATATAAGATTCCTTGCATGTTAGGTACTTCTGGGGTGCCTCTTCATGCATCTAAACCCTTAATGGTCCATCAACGCTGAAGACAGAGGAAGTCAGTGATGGTCTTGCATAAAATTACAGGGAAAAAACACATCCTTCCCTTTCTTGCTGCTGCAGAGACAGGTGCTTTCCAGGGAAACATGACTTGCTGATGTCGGAGAGAGTCCAGCTTCCCTGAATCAGAAGCAGCTTGAGTAGGGATGAAGAATCCGCTGTGTGTCCTGGGGTGCTGCAGGCTAAGGACTCTGCAGCAAGGACGTCTGCAGCACGCCTCTCATCCCAGGATCCTGCAGGGGATTCCCATTCCTCCTGACTTCACATGCTCCATTTTTAACTACATCTCTTTCAGTAGCTGGGAGCACACTGTTTCATCTTCATCTTTGAAGAGGAGATGATAGAGTGATTAAGATGCCGTCCTTCACACCTGGTGTAGAAGAAGCTGCTCCACACAGCACAAGAATAGTTTGCTGTACAGAGAACAAGTCATACCTACTAAGTATTTAGTGTGCCTGAAAGGTGTGGGCTAAAAAACAGCACTGGAAAGGTTAGGAAAAAAAACAAATCTTTGGACTTCTTGAACTTGTCTCTGTGTAGCAGCAAAGACATGAAGAAGATAACACTATGAGATGATTCACAATGCTTGCTCTGGTGAGAGCAGATCAGCAGCTACTTACTCCCTATATAAGAAAAGAGAGAAAATATTGATCTAGAATTTCCAGATCTATGATCCACACCATGGTGCTTCCCCTAAAGAAAATTTATAGCCCCCCGACCAGCCATAAATCAGAAGAGCAGCTTGCCTGTTTCTTATCAGACAGATACACTATCATATAGGGTGAGAGAAACTCCCCAAAGTGTGGAAGATGAAGAAGTTTAACATACAGGTTAGTTTGAACATGGGTCAGAGAAAGGGAAGGAACACAGATTAGCTGCAAATATCATGGAAAGTGCAAAGCTTTTAATTACATTCAATTTATTCTCTATATATTTATACAGTATACTAATGTATAAACATGCATTTATTTATGCAAATATTTATACATTTATATATAGAAATGTCTTTATGGCTATATATTTATTAAATAAAATAGCTAAATATTTTGAGGGAATATTTAGTGCATTTAATAAACAGAAAAATAATCTTAGGCTGAAACTTCACTTCTAATGGATCCCAAAGCTCTGTTTTACTCTAATTCTCATACCAATCATTTGGCTCTGGTGTGCAGCAGCCTCTGAGAAGAGATACAGTAATTGTGTAACCGGAATAGCAACAGGCAGCAGAGTGTAAGCTAAGAAGTAAAAGATTTTTTTTTTTTCAATTAAAATTGGGCAAACTCCAATTTTGAGTGGAATCATTCCTGGTTTATAGTGAGTGAAAGACCTAACCATAGCATCTGACCTTGGGCGACATCTGTATTACAGAGTTTGCATATAGGGGAGACATAAACTATCTGAAGATAGATAACAGCAGACTGGAGGTCAGTAAAAAGGAAGAATATGAAACCCTGAAAAATAAAATAAAATAAAATAAAATAAAATAAAATAAAATAAAATAAAATAAAATAAAATAAAATAAAATAAAATAAAATAAAATAAAAATAAAATAAATTTTCCCAGTGTGAGCAGTGAACAGCTAGTTTAAACGAAGCTTGGGTACATTTATAGCAATACTGGTGTGTAGCTACAGCATCCTAGAGGAGGAGTTCAGAGAGGATGGCATTTGGCTGTGACCCCAGGGTTAATTTAGCTATTCTTGCAAAATGAGAAATAGGAACCCAGTTTCTCCTTGTCTTTGCTCTGAAGTCAATTGAGTGACAGAAGGGCAAAACTAGCGTGAATGAGAATCGCGTTCTCTAATCAACAGGAATGGGTAGGAGCTTTGGTGAATATGATGAGACGGTGGCTCTTTGCCACACACTGTCAGAGGATGCAGAACATTGCTTTGCTTCTCCGAATCTCTGGAAACACGTGGAGATGTTGAGAAATTTCCTGCAGGAATTCAACCCCGGGACAGCGGTACTAGGGACCCACGACTGCCTTAGTTCTTCCTACATACTTCCCTCCAAAGGGATTTCTCTAGGAGCCAGGGACAGAGATGGGGGGACAGGGACTGTCTTATGAGGACAGACTTATTACTCAGATAGAAAACAACTCTGAAGATGCACCTTTACTTTACTTTCTTTTTTTAAAAAAAAAAGGTCTCTGAAGGAGTGTCAGCTGATTTTAATAATCAGGAGTCTCAAAGATAATTATAGAAGAGGAGGACGTAGCCAGTGTCACTATTTCCATTGCCACAGGTGGGAAGTCATTCAGCCAGATGCCTTTTCAGTGGGATCAGGTCATCTCAGCACTTGCTGAAAAGCAACAAACTCCTCTCTCATGGCTTAGAGTCAAATCGTAGTTCTTTGTCCCACTCCAAGGTCTCATTAATGCCCCTGGGCTTACAATAGAAATAGTTAGAAATTCAGTATCCTTGACAGCTTAGGATTGTTATTTCCATCATACTCAGCAGGAAAGCAGAGGAGTATTTGGCTTACTAACTGGATTAAAGCCAAGTGCCGCACAGGATTTGAACTCAAGGCTCTTGCTTTTCAGCGATGTGATTTAACCTGCATCCACCTTCTCTCTCCATACAAGAGAAGCATCACGGTATCAACATTCGCCTTCAGCACTAGCTGCTCTGGGCCTGCTTCGCATTCTGGATGGATCTGTGAATGAACAGCTTTCAAATGCTATAAATATTTTATGAATTTCTATCCACTTATTTTAATGGAGGATTGTAAAAGCATTTAACCATATTACACCCAGTCTCTCAGACAGTGCATTATTCCAACAGAGCCTTTTTTATTAGAAGCAACTGGCAGGATTTCTGCAATTTTATTTAAATATATATGCATATATATATCTCATACCAGATGAAATCAGAGAGCAGTAAAAGCGACACAGCCATGGTAACGATGTCCCAGGTTTGTTCCGATACACTGGAAAGTTTTCATTTGCTGCGCTTTGTCTGACTGCATGCAGGCTTTTTAACCGACCAAGTTCTACCAGACTAGGCAGAGACCTTAGTTTGGCCTGGCTGCTTGATAGTTTCTCTCCTCTTCTACATCACTGAGTGAAGATGCAAACATGTGGCATTGCCCAGAAACACATATAGGGAAAATCCTACTGCTCAGTGTGAGACATCCTTCGCAGAGGACAGACACCAGGCTCCTTGTGCAGTTGGGTCTCAGGTGTGAGATTTATTCCCCATTTTGCTTCTGCCGGTGACCAGCAGAAGCAGAGAGAAGAGACAATTTGGATCAGCCGTGCTGGATAGGATTCTCTCAGACTTAAGGCTTTTGACAAGAGACCCAGAAGACCCTGCTCTGACCTCTTCTCCCATCTCTGCTTTCGTGGTGAGTGACACACATACGCTACAGCTCCAGGACAGCCAGCCTTAGCCTCTCACGGTCTCTCAGTAATAAGCAGTTAGGAAAGGCCACACCACATCAGATCAGCAGCACCTCCAACCTAGAACTTCTCTAAGAAATGCTTACAAAAAGAGGGCAAAAGGAAGAAGCATAGCAATAACTTCTTCCCTATTATTCTCCCAGTTTACAGCAATTGGCAGTTTAAAGATGCTTTTGAGACAGGGGATGGATTCACACCACTGAGCTTAATAGACAACAAGAGCCAGGTTGGGCCAGATTCTCTACATGCTGGTTACAACAGCATAAATCAAACCGAACCCTGGACCTTAGGAACCATATGGCCCCACGCAGCAGTACGACTTGGACTGACGCGTATATCGTGAATATTGCCAGCTATGGTCCATGAGTGGAGCATCCTAAACCCTGCATTGGGGCAAGGCCTTTTAAAAGGAAGCCTGAGAACAAACGAAAGAATAAAGGTTTATATTCTTTATTTTAAAAACAGGAGCTGAGCCACAGTTGTGCAGGCTTCTAGGAGGGGCAAAAATAAGAAGAATGGAACCACCTTTGCTGTATCATCACAGCTGAAATCTTCAAGCAAGGCAACCACATGGCAAAGTACTTATAACCTCATAGTCTAAACCTAGGGGAGATATTACTTCCTACCTAAAGCGTTCACCAAAACAAGTTGCTGTAAATTTATAGAATGAGACAGGAGTCCTGAAAACCCATGAATATTTCCCCAAACAAGGCTGAAGACCCTACAACTTAGTCATCTCCTTGTCTTTTCTCAGAATGACTCTTCCTCAGGCTTCATCTGAGCTTTGTAGGATGTTTTTATATAACTTTCTTCACTCACCAATACCAGGTATTCATGAAGAGTTTTGTGTCACCTACTTGCATAGACTAAACCCTTAAGGGGAAATGAATTGAGCATACAGAGATTGGAAACAGCCTTGAAAATTTCAGTCATAGCCTTAAGCTACTTTTCTCTAAGGCAAAAGAGCACTCAGCAGAGGATAAAGATGCCACTTTCTTCTTCTCTTTGCACCCCCTCCATCCATCGTTTGTTTCCAGCTTTGCACATAGGCCTTTAAAAGCCCATTGAGTTGCTTTTGACCGTGTCACTGTTGGGTAAATGAATTTATGGTCTGCCAACCTGATTTATGAATGCCCATTCTACTTCGAACAGGAGGGCTGGTGATTTTATACCTTCAGCCATGCGGGACAGTGAGCTGTTCTGATCAAAGAAGCACTGATTTTGCTGGCATGATTGATTCAAGACTGGAGAATTACAACAGGAACACACTTGCACTCTGCAGTAATCACAGGTCAGAGGCATCTTCTGCTCTCAAAGACACCAAGTCTGAAGCCTGGAATGCTGCAAGATTTTACCCTTAGTAATCCCTCCTATTCACCCCAAAAGTCGAGTAGCTGTTCAGCCGTATCTAGTGACTCTAAAATCCATTGCTGTTAAAACTGTAACATACAATATGCTTTTTACTGCTGCCCCTTCTGGGTCTCTGATGCTGATAAATCAGGTGCGTCCCTGCAGTGCCGCAGGCATTCCAGCCCTGACGCGCGGGTATTAGGTGTTGATTCAATAAGCTATGCTGGAGGGTCCAGTACTTGTGCAACCAAGGATTCCAGCTAGTTCACTTGTTTTCAGAAGAGTTATTAAAATTTTGGTCATTTCTCTTTTCAGATGGCAAACTGAGTTTTATATAAAATTCCAAATGGTGGTTCAAGTTCTTCTATTTTTGGAAAAAAAAAATCCTGTCACATATTTCTAATCACAAATAATGCATTAGAGATTTTTTGGGGTGAGACAAATATCACCATTATCAAAATTTTTTTTTCTCTTGTGTTGATATTTTTATTTTTCATGTGTTTGTCAAATATTACAATTTTCTGTTACTATTCCCCTCCTCAGCAATCTCCAGCCAAGTTTTTATCAATCTTCTACACATTGTACTCCTAATCAAAGTTAAAGAGTTCTAAAGTATAAGAAATTTAGGATTTCTCCTTCCATTTGTCCATAAAGGAAAGTCACAGGCTACAGTAACTTCTGGGCCTATTCATCAAACTCTTGGAAGTCACAACTCCCAGATTAAAAGAACAGTGATTGATGATACCTTTTCCAGAGGTTACACTGGAAAAATGTGCTCCTCATAATGGAAACACAGAAGAAATTAGTTCTCCTATCTCTCTGGAGTCTTAGAGAAAGTGGAAAACTATAGATGAGACACTAAATCCCATTCTTTTCTCCAAAACCCTGCTCAATGGGCTTAAGGATGTTGTTTGTTAATTGTCTTCCCTTTACATTTTCTCTAGATGGTCTTTGATTAAGAGGGACCCATGATACACCCTTGGATAATACTAGCTTAGCCTGATTTTTTTAGCTACATGAAAACAAGATGCTTTTGACGTAAACTTTATTTAATTGAGCTCTTTTAAGATAGATAGAATACTAGTCCAGGACAAACAAAACCTTGCATTCAAGCTTCACATACTTCCTTTCTGACATTGAACAGAACTTGTATAGTCTCCATATGGCTTTAATTTTATACTTCCCTGTCATGCATTGGTCTCATGAGGTGATCAGGCACTGTAGTGATAAAATTGGGGAAAATAGGGGAATATTTGCAATATGACTCTTAAATACCATATGCCCTTCAGTGCACCTGTTTCATGTTACCCTACTGGAATTCATCACTCTAGCAAAAGGAGCTGTTGAGAGGAAAAATAAAAAAAGACAGGAGAAATAAAAGAGTGGCCCAGATAAGACATATTCTCAAACATAACAGGGAGATTTATAGCTCTGAAGGACTCCTCACTCCCAATCCCAGTGACAAGGTTGTTTTGACAGGGCTGTTTTGACAATGCTGAGAGGGGTGAGATCAAAAGACACTGATCTGTTAAAAAGACTGGACCCGCAAAGAAGAAGAGGACAAAGCTGTCAAGAGGTTGACACAAAGCCGGGGGCTGCAGTAAGCATGCCATAGTGGTTCCCCAGGAGAGCTGGTGACACCAAGGCAAAGTAAATGCAAAGGATAGACATTATGGGAATGGGGTTTTTACTTCAGCTTTTTTTTTTTTTTTTTTTTCCAAGCACACGGTGTTTTCAAAACAAAATCTGACTTTCACTGTGAAGAGAAGCTGCTTGTAAGTCATTGCTCACTGTCATATGCTGTAGACTCTGCAAGGTGGCGTGGAGGGGCTATACACTCTGACTACTGCCCACACTGTGCATGCATCTAAGAAGACTGGGAAGGTTCTGCTCAGGATCCTCTGGGAGATCCAGGTGCGGATCCTTTCCTGCATGGCTGTGTCGATAGAGAGCGGTCCCTTGAGAAATGTGCGGTGGACAGTTTAGCAAGCAGTGCAATAACAGCGATCAGCCTCTGCAGAGAGTGAAACCCACCCTCAACGACACAGTCACCCTAAGCGCTGTCTTCCAAGCCAGCTCATGGGGACCGAGGAGGAGAATTTAATTTCTTAGCAATACTGTCGTGGCATCCCAGTTTTAGATGTGCTTTCCACTTGCAGAGGAAAACCCTACACATGCCATGTGCTTCATGGAACCCAAGACATGTGAAATATGAAAATGATCACAGCTTAGATGAGGGATGCCAGAGCTAGTCTGAGGAGTCCTGGGTCTTAGCCAACCAGTAGCTTATAACATTCAAGATGAACAATTATCCAAAGGCAAATCAGTGCTGTACAATTTCTAGCAAGATGTCAGGCTATCATTTCAACACTAGAAAAACACCACCTGCATTGTTAGCTCAGGGTAACAATGTTTTCACTTTCTCTACCTTTTTAGTGGAAATTCCACCCTGTTTTTTTTTTTTTTTTTTTACGGCTGTATTCACAGAGAATACTAGAATACTGCATTCAGTGCATGAGAACCTACTTTGCTCCAGTTATATTCCACCAGTCATCCCATTCCTTGACCTGTCAGCAGTGCTGCATACAACTAACCACATGTCACTTTTTGAAGTCCTGCCTCATTTTTGTTTTCTAGTTCCATCTTCTCCTACTGCTTTTTTACCTCTCTAATCATTTGGTGATGGCATCCATGTATATCCATCCTACTCAGTTTTCAAGGATTCCCTTGCTGCTCAGTGTCCAGTTTCCTTCTCTCCCCTCTTGTATCTGGATCCATCAGAGAATAACATGATCTCCAAAATCAAATTTAAATTCCCATCTCTGCTAACATCACAGATTGCCCTCTGTCTCCTCCCGCTTGAGCTAAAATCTAGATCTGTCTCTTTGACATCTCCTTGGGGCTGTCTAACCACCAGTTTGGGGTCATAAAGGCAAGTGCAGAAATCTTAATTTGCAACCCAGTGCCTCCCTGTTGCCTTTTAGCTCCACCAGTGTGGATGTCCCAGTGCTGCCTGTCACTCAGCCTTCCAACCTGGGCATCTGCTCTGATCACACTCCAAAGTCTCATATTCAGGCTATGCCTCTAGCAGCCGTTCCCCTCATAACATCTCTAAATAAACATGACCTTTCTTCTCCTGCCTTGCAGCCAAAACTTTTGTCCAGCTTCTCAGACTCCCTGAACGACTGCAGGGACTGTCCTTTCCTCTGGTGTTAACAAATGCAGTCTGGTTCCACTCACATACATCTTTTCAGGATTCAGATGAAAAGTTCCCTTTCCCAGCCCACTGCTTTCAGTCATCCCTCCATATCCTTCTCCCTGGTATCATCCTTTCTTGATCACTTCAAACATATGTTGCATATAGTTGCTTTTTCAGTCCATCTTCACCCACCCTCTCCATCATCTGTCATGCAGCTTGGAAAGGTTGGTTCTCACCTCCAATTGGCCCCTGGTGCCAGTCTTCTCTCGCCCACTTGTTCCCTTTTTGAACAAGCTATCTTTATGTTTTTCCCATATTGCTCTTCATACTCTCTTTAGCATCTACAAAGCTATCTCATCATACTCCCCCAAATCCCTTCCTAAATCAAACTCTGTCATGATGTCTGCAAAAATCATAGCAATTAATCTGCTGGCTCCTGCCTCTCACTCTGACCCACATCTTCTCATTACTTCCTTACATCCCACCTGTCTTATGCATTTCATGCCTTATAGCTGGATAGAAAGCTCTCTAAAACTGTGTCTGACTTGCATTCTTTATACACCGTACCTAGCACTATCCAGGACCCTGTCGCAGCTTAAAACTAGAAGTGACACTGAAAGTATACAAGATAATAGCGTGACACTTTTCCTAAGTGGAAAAACAGTACTTTAGATTTCTGTGAATTTGGATTCTTATTTGCCCTCACATCACGATTACAGCTGTGCCTATATAACGTACATGACAATGATGATGCCGACGCTGTTATATAATGTACACGACAGTGAAGATGTGGTCTTTAATAATAGCTCCAGGATTTTACTGGGACATGCAGTATAGCATGCATATGTCTGTATTCATGTGTATCTGTGCAGAGATTCTGCGCTTTCCTGTTAATGACTCAGAACGAGTACAGAAAAGACTTGAGCCTGCTATCCAAGAGAAAAAAAATTAGGCAGAGATAGCAGGGGAGGGGTCAGGGGCAAGCAAGAATAAATAGCGAGAAATTACCCTTGGACGCTAGAACACATAATTCCATATTCCTAAAAATGAGAGGATTTCTGCCCAGTCCTATGACTGCTAGCGGCATCTGTCACTTCACCAGAATAGCAGCCGTCTTTTGGTTGAGGCAGGGAGAAAACAATTTGCGGGAGGAATCTTGTTCTTTCAACTTGTGCTCAGGACAAATCAGCCATCAGTCACTCACTTCTGCTAATGCTGGCTCTCTATGCAGCAGTAACTGCTGCACATCAATACTGGCCTTCCCAGCCCAGGCTCATGTCCTGTGACTCCGTCCATAGCATAACCGGACACCAGGCACATCATCGAGGACTGAATTCAGCTGCCAACCTATATAACTCCCACCACTCCCAACTGGCCCAAATTGGACCAGCCCTAGAGCTTTGCAAGGCAGAGGCTTTTCCCAGACTGTTATTTCTCATTCAAGACAGCAAACATTTCGGCTTGTGACAGCCTCTCGTCAATCCAGCCACCTGGTGTCTTGCATCTGAAATGCTAACCAAGCTGGGGAGTCAGGCTTCGTTTCCTTTGCCTGCTGTTCTGCCCTGAAATAACAGGTCTGGGCTGGCAGGAAAGGGTAGGGGAAATAATAATCCGTCTCCTCAGTCATTTGATGGGCCCTCCTGCTGTTCTCATGTCCATCAGCTTCTCGGCAGGCAATCACAAGGCACTTAAAGCCTTTGGTCCACTCTTTCACTTTAAACTTAATCTGTGTAAAGCATTCCCTGAACTCCCAGAGCCCAAAGGCCCTTTAGATGGCTCCCTACAAGGAATCTGGGGAAAAATGCCACAGGCAGAGCTGAGGCAAACATCTAATCTGCTGCAAGCCCCGTCCGAAAACAAGAGTGCCCGCCAAGGAAATCGAAGGGCAGAACTGGCTCTGATGTTTCTTGAACAGCAAAGCAACCCGACAGCATGAATAAACTATGAACCTGAATCTAAACAAGTGCCAGGGCGCATTTGAGCAGTGCCCGCCTTTCCAGCTTTGGAAATCATATTGTTTCCCCAACAAAACACACCTCTGCCACGTTTTCCATTTGTGCTGAGGTCGCATTGAAGATGAAATCACGCCACTGAGCAGAAGAGAGGTGAATTCAGGAAAACAAAAACACACTGTGTTTCATACTGATTCAACATTAAAATGGATTTTGGAAGAGAATCTGGCTATAGCTGTTCATCTGTGCTTTACATCTCTACTTTTCCCTATGATTTGCATTCCTCGTCTGGACTTCAATTCCCATCACACACTGTAGTCCTCCCTTGGGTCAGCTGACTGTCACATTAACATCTCCTGATTCAAGATGAAGCTACTTTTTGAAAGACTGGAGTTTCCTAAGGGATGGAAATTCTTCTTTGAAACAAACCCTTATTATTTAGTCTGCACTTGCAGTTCCAAAAGGAATTGGCACAGAGATTGATTTTATGCTCTGATAGCCAGGGAATATGAGAATTTCTGGTGCATAGCTTTTATTCTGGAAGTAGAAAAGTACATATTGTTTACCCAGTATATAAATAAGATATTAACATCTCTCCAGGAAATCGCTGGACTTAATGCAGTCATAAGCAAACAGCAGAAAAGACTGAACTACCTCTTGTCCCTAGAAAATAAAGTTTTTGGGTATCTTTGCATTTCACAAAACCTCACTGGTATATTTTAAAATAGCTGTTCAGGCTTCTCATGAATTTTTGCCCTGAAGTTGTAAAGGAGTCCTTCCTGCCAACCTTCCGGATGTGTTTGTTACTTTCTGCAACTAGATTCTGAATACATATTTTCCCTTTATTTGTTTGCAGCTGTAATCCCCAACAGCATCTAAATTGGATCCCAAGGGTCCAAAGCACTGTCTGTTTCTAGAGATATGTCAAGTCTGGACAGCTCTAACAGATATATATGTGGGTACCATGTATATTGTCTCTCAATCAGTTTTTGGAAACATTTTGAATTTAATTTATCCAGGAATAACGCAGCTATCTGTGTGAGAGATAGGGACATTCCACGTAAGTACTCAGTGTTCAAAAATTAATGAATGCCATTGATTGAGTTTATCCTAGTAAATTAAAAAAAAAATCCAGCAATTTTTAGAATAGAAAAGGTACATTTCCTCACATGTACATTACCATCTGGTGTGGAGATATATTAATATCTTGCAATATTTAGGTCATAAATCAAATCTAAGCCCTTATTGCACATCCAGAGAAAATTACTTTCTAGTGACATATGGCACAACCTTCAACTTCTATAAATTAATAAAATTCTAGGAAGTCTACTCAAATTCAGATATTGTGTACCCACATTTTATTTTTTATGTACACTGTTAACCACTCACAATTTTGGAGGTCTCAGGTCAATACAGAGAGTTTATTGCAAAGCTAAAGGAAATTACCTTACAGTGACCCAGTAGATGAACTTCAACTCCCACCAGTCAATGAGGAGTTCAGATCTTACTGACTGTTGATATGTTCAGGATGCCAAAATTACATGCTGGGTTTTATTAAAGGATTTTTAGAAGAGACAGAGTTATAGTTGGTTATGGAAATGCTTGTCAAAGGGAATCGACTTTGTTGAATTGTGTGGATTTAACATATTTCTTGCCAGAACTCCCCTGTTTCCATTCCTGTTCCTTCATTTTGTGTTTAATAGACTCTTGGTGACCTTAGAGTTCATCAGCCAAAAATCAGCATATATGGGCAATTTGTCTTTCATTAGTAGGAGTGTGTTTATACAGCTGAGTAATAAACTGCTCAGAAGGAAGTAAAAATCTGCCTTTGCAGTGTCTTTATTAACTTTTACTTTATAAATTACATCTGATTTGTTAATTTTTCCAAAAGCTGCTTGTCTGAATCCCTATTTTCTGTTATAGTAATGCAACACAACACTGAAATCTTGCTGCTTTCAAGTAAAGTCTTCCAGCCTTAGGTCTACTAGCAGCATCTTATCAGGTTGAACTTTGAAGTGTAGTAATAAGAGGCAGAGGAGGCCACAAAAAGTATGGAGTTTTTCCTGGCCCCTTGTCCACTCTGGCAACTCTTCCCCCAGTCCACATAGTTTGATTGCTTATCATGCTTGTGTACTCCCCCAACAAGAAACTTGCCCATCTGTCCAGGTTTGCCCATTTTGCTGTGCCATCTTTTCTTGGATTTTCCACTAATCTCTCAGAAAATCCACTTTCTAATCTATGCTTTCTTTTTACACTTCAATTTCTCATCATTGTTAATGTTTTTTTGCTCTGCTTCCCCAAAAGGTAAAAAGTTTCATGAAATCAAATGCTCCTAATTTAAATCTCTTCTGTCCTCTGTCATTGGGGCCCTTAATAATATGCCTGCCATAGTCAGTGTTTTGCATTTTTGCATTTTTCCCAGTCTCACTGGTTTATTGCACAATCTTCTTCAATCTGCAGGATTTACACGAAAACACTTTCATGGCAAGATTTAGAATCTCCTTCTCTTTTTTTTCTTTCACACACACCTATTTCTCCAGTTACTTCTAGCAGAGAGAAGACAGAGATTAGGTGGCTCTAATTTGAGGTTGTCAGTGTTGCTCCTGCAAATTAGAGGCTCAGTTTTAACAATAGGAGCAATTAGTCATCCGAACAAGTTCCTAAGAGGAATGGTGAGTTAGCCTCTTTGATGAAGCTGGCTAACTTTCCAGAAGGTTGTATTTTTGAATTAAAATCAAAAGTTCTTAGGCTTGATGAAAGAATCACTAGGAGAGTTCCTACAGTTTGTGTTTTGCAGCAAGTCAGAATCCATTCATCCTAATGGTCTTTTTGCCTTAAAAACATTTGTGACTTCCTCTGTCCAGAGTGGATTTAAAGCTCAGCTCCAAAGATCTTCACAGTTTTCCTCCTGCCCAATTTATGTTGCTTTTCCTCCTCTGCCCAGCTATGTCCTATGTTTTGTTAACTCCTTCTTCCATGCAGTTTTCTTCAGAGATTTTTCAGTAGTTCAGACAATTCATTAGATTACTGGATGGGGAACTTTATCTTGGACTTCTTTTGAAATGAGTTTGTGATTGTGTAGAAACACAAGAAGACTAGTGTTACAGCCCTTTGGGAGCAAATGCTGCAACTCTAGGCTCTATTAAAATGGGAAACATCGAAGGTATGTGAACTGTTCCTCTCCTGATCTTCTAATGTGCCTGTAAGTGATCCTTTTCTGCTCTAGTCTGAAGTAGGAAAGAGGACTAATAAGGACTTCCAGTCTAGGAAAATTATGAATAAAAAGGAGAAGGAAGGATTCCTCAGGATGGTCTGTGGGGAATAGTGATCATTTCTATACTCTTCTCTAACATCTACTATTAATAACTTCCTGAGGCAGTATACTAGCCTAGATAGGCTTCTCATCTGATTGATCTGACATTTACAGCAGCACAGGAATATGAGAAGATACAATAGCAGATTGGTCCACATAAATAATCAGATTCAGTTCCCTATGACTTTAAAATTATGAAAAAAAGATGTATAAATGAATGTAATCCTACACTCATGTCTTAATGACAATCTTTTTTCTTCCAGTCTGTAAAGTACATGAAGTATCTCCTGCTTGCCCTAGATTCCTCTAAATAATGATTCCTTTCCTTTCCTTAGAAAGAATTCTTGGCAAACAAATTTTCTATAAAACCTATGGCTGCAACAGGAAATCAATTCTGGGATGGAAACTCTTGCACACATATTTTAGTTACTTGGCACTTTATCTCAGCTGGTTTTCCCTCTCTTTTTCTCTCCTCTCTTTCTCTCTAACTCCTGGATTTAATTGCTTTATCCAATCAAAGCATAAAAAGTTTAAAGAAAACAAAAAGGAAACTTAAGCTGAATGTCAGGAAAAGATTCCTACCCACGAAGTCTGCAGGAATATACAGTAATCTCCTACTGGGAACAGTTAGAATCCCTCACTAGGACAGACTAAAACTAGATGACACTAAAATCAAAATCAATATCATTATGAAGAGAAGCAGCCTAAAAGGCTGAGAGATGGACTGGAAATTTTGACAGTCCAAGAGTCAAAGACAATGACAGTGATTTTCTGTCTAGCATTTAACCATTTTTTTAATCAGAATGATACATGGAAGAGGATGGCTGTTTTTACAGCACAAATTCTTATGTTAATTTACTTTTGTGCTTAGTTTTTGAGAAGATTTCTGCTTTTTATGGAGAGGTTTTTGGATGTAGGAAAAGGCAAAATATTCAGGATGGTATTTAAGAAAAGAGAGTGTGAGTGTGACTGATAAAGTAATTTATTAACTGTGATTTTCTATAATGAGGGAACAGCTCAGGATCTAGCACCGGCCACCAATTATACTGTTTAATAGTCTAAACAAACAAACTGTATGGGTTTATCTCCTTTTTCTTGTAGTCAGCTGGAGTGCAGCTGTGTGTACCAGCTTGTAGGATCTGGGCCTGAATTGGTTTTCAGGCTCTTTCTCTAACCTCGGATCGCCTGGTTCAAGTACCTCTATTTAAGGTTGGTTTATCCCCAAGAATTAAACAGCATGTCAAAGTCCAAGTGCTTTGTACCATCACAAAATATTTTGGCTAAAAAAAAATTCTATGGTATTCTCCAGTTACTGGACTCATGCAAACTTTGGTTTAATGACATTTTAGAGCAGAGCTTCTTAAGAAGACTCTGTTTTCCAATGGGAAAACTTACAAGCAGCTGAAGGGTCACTACAAGCCCACCTTCAAAAACTAAAGCAAAAAAGCTTGCTGGCAGAATAGAGCTGGCAGCTCTCAAACAACTCAGAGCCCTGTTCTTCATAAACCTTAAAAAAAAAAAAAAAAAAAAAAAAAAAAAAGAAAGAAAAAGAATCTCAGCTCCTGGAGATTGATTCCTGCTGTCAGGAATCATTAGGTATTTGGTACTTTTAGAGGTGTTGGGCTGAGGGCCCATGTTAGATAATCCCTCAATCCCTAAATCATTTCACTGTAAACATAGTCTTTGAGTAACAAAGTCAGCCTTGGGAGTCTGCCAGCGTCTTAGGATGAAGCTTGTCAAATGATTTCTCCAGTTGCCTTTGGATGTAAATGGCTTGAAAGCCTGAACGCTTGGTGAGACTGGGGGATGCTGAATCAGCAAATAAAAAGCAACCTGCCCCCATTCTGCTCTGTCCCAGACAAAATCTCCACCCACCTGAGGTCACATTAGCATCCAAGCAGCGTGTGTTGACCCATGGCCTGTGCCATCTTCTTCCCAAAAAGCACACAAGCAATTAGGCCAGCTTAATTGCAGCACTGGCCTTTGGCTAGGGAAAATGTCATATGCTGTCTTGTTATTGCCATCTTTCTCCAGTACGGCCCTCTGGGTCTCCCTTCCTGGGAGCTAAAACTCTGCAGTTCTCTGTTCATATAGACTGCAGACTGCAAGCCCATGGCCCCTTTGCTTGGTCCTTTCCAGAACATTGAGCAGAGGGAGATTTCTCTGAGCATGCTTTTTTTTTTCTGATTTTTATATCTACAGCATAGCCTGAGCGTTGCTGGGAAGGGGACTCAACTTGCCTGTATTAGTATGGCACATAAGAAACAGCTGCTTGGTATCGTACATGGCTTCTGTTAAGACTAACTGTGATCTGAAAATATAACAGACCTCTTTTTTGAAATACATTTTATTACTTTTCTGTGCATCTCAGACTAGTAAGGACTTGTCAGAAATATCCCTTACTTATTGGGCATTAGTGAGATTGAGATGACTAACCACGCAATAGTGGATGTCAAGGGAATGGACCATGATTTTCTCATGTGAAAGCCTCCTTTAGGGATTTTACCACAGAAGGCTTTGATGCAGCACAGATTACATGTTTATGGAAGGATTTATATAAAGGTTGGTTATTTGGGCACACAGATTCTAGAGGAGACCAGTCTAGCCCAGCTTGATATGCATAAAGACACCTTTTCTTAGAGAGTGTGAAAAAGCAGAAATGCAAACTCGCAGCTGGGAGGCAGATTTCCCAGGGAATAACAGGAATTATTTCCATATTTAACAATGTAAATTTTGGACTGTGGCACACAGAAATCTCTTTGATTTGTGAGCACAAAAAAACCTGTTTATTGTTTCCCAGTTCTACTGACTGAGTTGGATGGGTATATTCCTGACACCCTCTACATGTTGTGCATCCTCATAATATCACAGACACAACACAACTAGGATTGATGCCACTGAGTTAACGGCACAAACAGGGTCCCAGGACCACCAGATCCCATTTCCTTACCTGCCTTAGCCCTATCTGGCAATGTCCACAACCTGCTGAAAGTTTGTCAAGCTTCCTTGTTGTTTTTGACCTCACTGCCCTGGTTATTAGGCACCTAATCCTAGTTTTCTAACTTTGCCAAATCTGTTTATTCCCACTGAATCTCAAGCTGATATTGTTCTTAAACTTCAACAACTCACTTTTTCCTAGGGTATATCTCCGTTGCCCTTAGAGACAGGGATCACTTTCTCTCAGCCATGAATTCCTAAACAAGCTAAACTCTTCTAGTTTCTTTCATAAAACAGAGCCGGGGAAAGGAGAGCCTTCCAAATGGTCTCCCTGCATCTAGCCTCACTGAATTTATCCTTTCAGATCTGGGTCACCAAAACTGTCATGCCGTACTCCCAATGTAAGAATATTAGGGCTTTACATAATGGCATTAATATCTCCCTATCTCTTTGAGGAATTCTTTGCCTAGTACATCCTAGGATATTGTTTGACATTTTCATGGACAAAACTCATTGGTGATTCACAGTCCTCCTTTGATCAGCTTGTACACCCTGATGTTTCTCCTCTCATGACATTTGCAGAGGCTGTGTTCCTAGTCCCAACACACGTAAAGTAAGAATTATAGCATCGCACACCAGACTCTTAATCCAGCATCCGAGATCATCCAAATCTTCTGCTGTGCAATACCTATCTACTTCTGTGGAGTCTTGGCCTCCCAACTTGCATTAAGCAAATTCTTGATCAGGCCTAAAGATTCACATCCCAAAGTCATTCATGAAGAAATCACTAACAACTCCCTGTCAAAGAACAACTCATCTTGCAGTTTTGTTTGTTGTTATCCCTCCTTTAACTGCAAGCAGAGACTAGTTTATAAGCCTTATACTAATTCTCAGCAAAACTCAGAAAGCTAATATGACTCAACTGAAATATTACACTGAAATCAAGATGGGTTAAATACATTAGTGCTTCCTTCTCTCTCAAAAAAATCATTTCCTCAGAGAAATGAGGTTAGCCTGGAACCATCTATCTTTGGAAACTGAGCTGATGAGAATTATTTCAGAATGTGTGGATATTTGCTGACAGGAATGGATCTATTTTAGGTATTTACGTAGTTCATATTGTTGTAGCATATGAGTACATCGTAGCTTGCAAAACATTTATTTCCTCCAGACTTCTCCTAAAAGAAGGGAGATGATGACCATTTTAGTGATGGTAACATACTCATGGATGCATAAGAAGAATAGAACTAAATACAAGTTTTTGCTCACAGGGGAAGCATTTCCTAAGGGCTATGATACCAGTCATTTTATGACACCAGAATTTTAGGTCATTTTGTTCAATATTTATTTTCCTTTTTTGACTTCTTTTTTTTCCTGGACATTGCTGTATCTTTCAGCAAAGTTCACAGGAAAGGAATTTTATCTGGTCCTGAACACAGTCATAGATACAGCACTCACTTTCCTGCCACTAAGCCGAGGCCTGGTCTCTCCCAGGGAAGAGAAAGAGCACCCTGACTTCTGTCCAAATGGCAAACTCCTATTTTCTTTTTGATTGGAGAGCCACAACATTTTACTTTTATGCAGCACCTCTCCTCCTGCTGGATCCTTAAGCACTTTGCTGTGCATCATTTCAGCTTCCACTGAAATGCAGCCTCCACTGCAGGGAAAAAATCAGCTGTTTGCATCTATGCTAATTTTGTTGTTGTTCTTGTTTTTTTTTGTTTGTTTTTTTGAGAGGAAATAGAGGGAGCAAGTGAAATTTCTGAAGGAATCAAAGCAGGAAAACCTCAGTTTGTCAGAGATCCTTACTGCCTTTCCCCTTGGAGGAAAACAGAACATATATCTGCAATGTAAGTGAGAGAGTAGGGAATATATTATATATTGCTCAAAATACTTGCTGATAGTGTGTGCAAGTCATCACTCCTGCCACAGCACAGCAGCATCTGCATTTCAGAAGAGGACAGAAATGCCAAGGGCTCCTTTTCAGGGTACGCACAGCCTAAAAGGTCAGCCCGAACCGTTCAATTAGGAAACCTTTGGGGTGAAGCTGTGCTGGGGGCTGCCCTGTGCTCGTTCAGCGGCAAAGCCTGGACACTGCAGCAATGCTAAGGGCAGAGACAGTTATGATCACGAACCACAGGTGACTATTTTGGCCCAGATGTTTTTATCAAAGCTTCTTTTAACCAGAGGAAAGCAGGCCCTGCGGTCACTAACATGACATCCCTTGGCTCTGCCAGCTTCAATGGGAAAGGCCTTATCCCGGTGTCCTAAGGGATCTGTCACATTCACCTGATTTATTTCTAAACCCAGCTCGTGTCAGCAGTAGCGACCATTTGCCCTCTCAACTGCTTTCACCCCGACCTGGCTGGAGGCTACAACTATCCCTCGGAGGGGATGTGTTTAGGAAGTGGCTTTACAGCTTTGGACACCATCAAAGCTGTCTGGCCGGCTCCTTACTGAAGTTACATCCAGGTCCCTTAATGCGCCCACTAAAACACACTGATTAAATCATGCCTCTAATTGGTTTTCTCGTTGCACAGACATAAAATTCCTCGTCCTAACAGAGAGCCCGACTGCTCCAGCCTGCGCGTTTGGAGCTCGCTGCCGAAACGTCTCCAGCAATTAAAGCTGTTTCGGGAGGGAGGGGTGGGATGGGCTCTCTCCCTCGGGCTGCCCTCCGGTGGCCGCAATGCAAAAATGCAGCAAAAATGCAGCAAAAATGCAAAAACCCGGGGTAGCCAGGACATCCCGGCCTGAGGTGCGGGGCTTCTCTTCCCCTCGCCCAGCCAGCTGGAGAAAAGCTGTTTCCAGAAATACCAATCCCTGCTTACATCTACCCCTTTCCTCTGTTCCCCTTTCTTCCTGTCCGTGCAGTTTCCATAGATGCCTTTTCCCTCCAATGAATAAATATTCCTATGTTCCATATCTATCTTTGGCCATACCACCCATGCAGGTTAGCAAGTGGCTCTGCAGTGCACAGAACATGGGACCATCTCACCATCCTGCTCCTGTTCACTGTACCCAGGAGCAGGGAAGGTAGATGACCAATATGAGATGCTCTGGCAGAAAATGTGAACTAGGGTAGAAATTTCCCTTCAGAATCAGGACTTGTTTGCAGCTGTACTGGTAGATACCTAATTGTCAGAGGACAAAGCGGTGATCACAGAGCATCCCTCATTCTCATGGGAGCTCCAAAGGCTGCTAATAACTTGTGTTGCCTGTCCCCCCTCAACGACTTCTGAGGACAGTTTTCTGGCATTCCAATGCCACAGGTCCGGGGTAGCTTTGGGACCGAATGCTACCATATTCACAGTGCCTCGGTTCCTTTCTTCCTCCTTTTCAAGTTATCCTTACTGCCATCCAACCCTTGGCGATATTATCACAATAGCACCAGAGAGCTGCTGGCCAAAGAGCCAGCTGGACCTCATTACTGGGACTGCCAGATCCGAGTCCTTCCTGCTGGGGCTGCTGGAAGTTTCCAGGAAGGATCTCAGGTTAAAGGGATGGCACGGAGCCACCATCCTGATAACTGTCCATGGAAATAGCTGTTTCCCTTCTGGAGTCAAAGCCATCTTCCCCTTAGGCCTCTCTGTTTGAAGTGGGACAACCATTAACAAGTCCAGCTGAGCAGCCACATGGCTCTGCCCTTGTCTGAACCTCCTGAAGGTCATGACTCTGCCAAAGGACAGGAAGAAATCTGTGGGCATCTAGAAAATCACTTTGGATCTTTATTGTGAAGAAAACAACAACGGCTCTTCCTGCTGCTCAGGCTGATGCTCCGTAGGATGCTGTCTGTTAATTCAGTGCTGGTGGGAACCACACATGAACTGTGTTGAAGCTACTGCTGCGTTAACTGTGATCTCCAAATGCAGGTGAAGTCCAGTGTAGAGAGAGGGGACAAAGCCATAAGACATGCCCTTAAATAGCCTTTTTTAGAAGTTGAAGGTTTTTTTCACAGCTTGAAAAAGCTCAGAATGTGTAAGCACAGAACATGCCATCTTTTTTTTCTTGCGGTCCGATTTGTAGCTTTCCTCCCATGCTTCTCATTTCTATATGTTATTGCTGGGTTGCCTGCTAGGATTACCTAATATACCTCTGTCAATTTTTTTTTTTCTGTGACCTAGAGACTTTCTCCTGGAAGTAGCCACCATAGAAAGACACAAGCAAGCCCTGCTTGAGACAGCAACATGGATCTAAACCAGTGGGGAGGAGAGGAGGACCAGAGATGCAGTGCAAGGCAGGGGACTGAAAGACCGTGCAGATTGCAGCCACTGGAGAATATAATCATTTCAACCACTGGAGAATATAAACATTTCAATGCAATTGGCAGGAATGATAGATCTGGAGAAATCCCAGAGGAGCTCAGTCAGAAACTCAGCGCTATTTTAGGACCACATTTGATGTGTCAGAGCACAGGTAACAGGCACTGTTCTTATGGAGATGAGGCTGTGTGCTGGTGACTAAGCCCACCAGGTGTGAAGCTAAATCAGACACTGCTCAGAGCCAGTGTCCCATTTAATTATCCTCTAGAGGAGCAGCTTGGGCCCAGATCCAGAAAACTTAATGGACAGGAAACAAGAGATCTGAGGTCTGTTCCCAGCTTAACCAGTGAACTATGAGATGAATGTGGGCACTCAGTTCCCCTTGCTGTGGCTCTTCTCTGCAAGGTGTTTTTGCTGACTGGCTCATCAACCCCAGACATTTTTGCACTGTGCATGTTTCTGAAGCATCCGTCACAAGGCCTTGATAATATATGAATTATTTGAATTTGAATTATTGAAAATATTTACTATCTTATTATTTCATTTAATTTTTGCAATGGTAAACTGCTCCTAAATCACCTTGCTACTAAGTTGTGCTGTAAACAAGATCCTATTACAAGAAAGAGGGAAAAGCATCTGCCATTGATTCCCAATGAAGATGATGGTGGAAGGCACCTATCGCTATTCACCAGGATGCAAAGGAGACGATGTCCCTTCTTCCCTGAGCTGTTATTTCTGCTGCGAGGCATGGGCTGACCCTGCTGTCAGCTCTAGCATGGTGCAGGAGGAGCAGACATACTCTAACGTCTGGGCAGGAGCTGCCAAGGGTTCTTGGGGCTGAGCTGCCTGCCTGTTCCCAGCAGGCCCTGCTTGTCACCTTAGATTCTCTCTAGTGTCACTCACTTAACTGAAGTGGCTCAATTCCCCGCAATGTGCGAGACAGGAAGGACGGAGGTTGCTGATGAAGCCAGCATGTCTGTTAGCAGGGGCAGAGCAGGAAGGACAGCCAGTAACAAACTGAGGGTATCTTTGCTCAGCACCATTTCTGTCAGCCCTCTGAAGGGCACAGCTTGGCCTCACATGAGACCAAGGATGCTTCATTTTCATGGGAAAGTTTCATTTTCCTCTGGCAAGTCAGCACCACATAATCAAGGATTAGCCCCATATCTGAGGATGATCCCTTGAGAACTTAGCCCCAGTGCCATTAGCAAGGGGCAAAGAAGGTGGTCCGGCATATCTTCCTGAGAGGGTTTCCAGGCCCCATGCTTGGTGGCCCTTGATCCCTGTCTGTTTGTCTGTCTCTCCTTACCTTGTCTGCTGCACGCTGGGGTTGTGGTGACTCATTCATGCCTGCTGGCTCCCCGCAGTAATTACCAGCGGAGTTTTCTGTCGTCACAGCTCTTAAGGTGAGCTCACGCTGTGATAAATAAGCTGCTTAGCAGCATGGAAAGAAATGGTATTTAAAATTTAATATCTTTTTTTAGCGCATTTTCAAAGGATGCTGATTTTGTGATTTGTTTGGGGAGACGCGGCAGGTTTTGTTTCCTTCTTTCCGCAGTGGGGCGAGGCACAGGGAAGGGAAAGAGGAATGCATGTGTGCCTGTATGCGTGGCACGACAGAGCCAGCCTGTCTTCCTTCCTTCTCACTTCCCTAAGCTTTGCAGAAGTGACTGACACCCTCATTATACAGTTTAATTTCAGGCTGGCAGCTTAACTTGGTGCTGCAGCTCTGGCTATATCAGTGCTTTGCACCCATGCCCAATCGAGCTCACAAATGAAAAAAAGGATGACCTGGTACCAGCAAGCAAGGATTGCTATCCAAGTTCCCAGGAGATACTCCAGTCCTTGCTGTGGGGAACAGGGACTATTAGCATTGGCTTTTTGGCCCAGAGCAGAGCAAGGGGGAGCGTATGCAGGGCTACGACAGCTCAGCTTTGTGCAGCTGCTGCAGTTTCTCACTGTAACCCTTCTCAAAGATTCTCACTCCTGAATCTTTCAGGAAGGGGGAAAAGGGCAGAGAAAAGAGAGGAGCCCTCTTCTGCTCCAGTCCTGTGTGCAAGGATGGCCCCTACCCATGGAGCTTGGGCCAGACTTGGGTTTCTCCCAGACTTCTTCATGAGGATGGATTCAAACTGTTACCCCTGTTAGGCCTCCAAACTACCCTCTCCTGCACGGGGAGGAATGTCACTGCCTTCAGATGGGGAAACTGAGGCACGGGGAGGGGTAGTGAAGTCCTTCACCCAAACAGATCCCCTAAGCCTCTGCTCTGCTCGCTGGGCAGTGTCACCCCTTTTGAGGTGGGAATGGAGCACATCTACCCCTAACCATGATGTCTGGCTTGCAAAGGCAGCATGAAACATTTTCAAGACAAACTGACATGTTTTCCTCCCAGTTTGGTCACTTGGAGGCAGTCCTGCAGGGCAGCAGATGTGCAGGGACAAAGAGGTGGTCGGCACAGCTCAAATCTACCTGTCCAGCACTGAGCGAAAGGGGCTGCTGCTGCTGGCATGAAGCATGCACTCTGGTTTCATACCTCCAGAAACACTGGCAGATTCCAGACAAGCTCTCTGAATTCAAAGCCCCATGCATCAAGTTACCAGGAACACGTGAGCTGTTCCAAAGGCTTGTACTGCTTTGAGTAACAATTTATAACAACAAAAGCCTCATTTAAGACAGGGACCCCTGTGGGAATGTTCCTATTCATTTCTCTCTTCTGTGGGTAATTGCAGGAAGATGACATTTAAGTTGTTTTACAAAAGTGGCAAGAAAAAAAAAAAAAAAAAAAGAAAAAAAAAAAAAAAAAAGAGAAGCATGGTAAGGTTTGTAATGGGTGAAGGAGAAAAGGAGAAACTAGGCTGGCTGTGATGTCCAGAGGCCAGAGAGTCTAGGAACATGGAGCAAAGTCTGTCCTCACTAGCAATCTCAGCTCAGGGCAGGGTGGTACCAGCCACAGGTGCTCAGGAGAGTGAAGGTGAGGACTGGAGGTGGGAAAGCTGCCCCGGGCACAGGGCACAGCCTTTCTCTTGGGCTGGTGGATGGGCAATGTGCACATTGCAGCCAGATACCAGAGACAACAGCAGAGGATCCTGCTAGGGCCCATGAACTTGAGAGTTGCTGAATTCCTCTGGGCTTGAGGCGGATTGTCCAGCCCTAGATGCTAGGATGAAGAGCAAGGCATGCCCAGTGACAGGGAAACTCAAAACGCTTTCACAGTCTTAGAACAGATTGAAGAAGACCAAGGTCACACAGTAGAACCTCTGGTACACCACAGAAATCCCTCTGTGGGGGAGAGCTGGAATTCCCCCACCTTTTATAAAGGTGATGAACCCTCTTCTAAACTGTGACTTTTCAGATGTTTACTGCCTATTAGAGCAGTTTAAATGCTTTCAATGTAATTAAACCCAAAGGGGAAAAAACAAACCTTTATTATCTCATAATCTTTAAAATATAAAAAGCACATCCCTTCCCCCACTCTACAGTATCCTGGCCACGGTGTCAGGTTTGAGGAACCCATAACTGGGCCTGGTTTAATCCATGGAGCTGAGCAACAGCATGCGTGTGTATGTGTGTGCAATCATTTTAATGATCCATAGCAGAAGGGCAAGAAGATGAGGAAGGGGGGTGCCAACTGGGGCTTGCTCCTGCAATGCAGAGATAATTGGCCCTGCACTGGTAATGGCAAGCTGGCTGTCAGCCTCTGACAATGTGTGCGGGAGATGAAGTGACACCCTGACAGGTCCTGCCGACGTCCTGGCCTGCACTGCCTCTGCCAAACAAATGATTACAGCTTTGCTGCTGACATTCAGGAAACTAAATTGGAGGTAATGACTCTCCTGAGGGGCCTCAGATTAGGGACGTAAGAGGGAGTGTCACAGCTTTGCACCTCACTTGGGACTCACTCTCTCTTTTCTGGACTCCTCCTGAGGAGGACACAAACTCTTCTCAAAAAAAGAACGCACAGTTTGCTGAGTTTCCCATTCCCCGTCCTTGATACAAACCTGTAGCAAGCTACTCATGTCAGCACTGACCTGTCACTGAAACCTGGATGAGGAAATGGGATAGGGGTGAAGATCCTTAAATATCATCTTGGGGTGAGTGTACTAGCCTTTGGTATTCCTTTTCTTCCTATGCTATATCTCAAACATCTACACTCCTGTTTCCTACGTGTGTACCTTCCCTCCTACACAGGAGCAAGAGGCCCTTATTATGGGCCCACGGAAGGGACAGCAAGAGCAGAGAGCATTTGTGTAGCTCCTACAACCTGGTGAACTTTGGGTCTGCCTGATTCTGAATTTTATATCACAAGTGGTTTGTTGCCACACAAGAACAAAGGGATGAAAATGAAACTCTCTAGGAGTCTAGTAGACTGAAATCCTGCTGGAATGATTCAGCTGGAACATTGTGTTAACAATGGTGGTGTACCGAGACTGATCTAAATCCTGCAAGGTTGCTGGGAACATCTCAGGTCTCCCATTTTTCAGTAAAGTCATATTGTTATCAGTGGACTGGGTTACAGCTTAAACCTGCATTCTAATGGCCATTCAGGGAATTGCATTTACTGTGATGGGTAGCAAAAGAGAAAAAGGAGAAAGTTAAATTTGCTGACTGGACAAGAGTCCACCAAAGAATAAAACTGTTCCACCTTTTCATGATATTCAGGTTTGTCACATCTAAATAAAAAAATTATTGGAAACTGTCCATCAGAGGGAAAAACAGTCACCCCAAGGGTACTGCTGAAAGCCTGTGGCAAAGGTAACCCTATGTGCATGTAAATTGAATCAGAATACTTAATTTGCACTATTTCCTTCTACACTGACATCATTCCAAAACAACCTCAACTGTTGGCACACCAATGTCAGGTCATGGTTTGATCCTATTTCCTTCACAAGGTTATTGCCTTTGACTTCAATGGATTAAACAGTGATGAATTGCTGTAGGGAGAGGTCAAATTTAGCTATCTTCCATTCACAAAAAAAAAAAAAAAAAGTCTATTAGATGCAATGCCTTTGTTTAAAAGCTTCCAAAACAGAAGAAAATGTAGAAGAAAATAAAAAATAATTTATCACTATAACCATCACAAACACAATACAGAGACTATTGTGCCAGGTGCTGTACAAACACTGGCAGAACAAATATCCTAATTCATGGCAATATATGCAA
This sequence comes from Nothocercus julius, assembly GCA_013398735.1. Taxonomy (NCBI): domain Eukaryota; kingdom Metazoa; phylum Chordata; class Aves; order Tinamiformes; family Tinamidae; genus Nothocercus; species Nothocercus julius. Next base: position 806,778 of record VZSV01000103.1, read on the forward strand.
AAGAGGGGACAGCTTTCACTCCTAAACTAGTCAGAGAGCTATTTTACACCCTGAAAACACAGCCTTTCAGTCCTTGCTTGGAAGAAGCAAGCTCT